>LVTN01002185.1:4890-27119 GCA_001649415.1 Musa itinerans
GGTTTTAAACGATGATGCTTGGCTTTGGCATAGGAGGTTAGGTCATGCTAGCATGAAACTAATCTCCCAAATTTCATCTAGAGAACTTGTAAGAGGAATCTCTAGCATCAAGTTTGTCAAAGACAAAGTGTGTGATGCATGTCAACTAGGAAAATAAATAAAAGGTAGTTTCAAGTCAAAGAATCAAATAAGCACCTCTAGACCATTGTAATTGATTGATATGGATTTATTTGGACCAATTGATACAATAAGGAGGTAGCAAATACGCCTTTGTAATTGTTGATGATTATAGTAAATACACTTGGACATACTTCTTGACACACAAAAGTGATTATTTTAAGTATTTTTCAAAATTTTGTAAACTTTTTCAAAATGAAAAAAGCTTTATGATTGCATCTATACGTAGTGATCACGGTGATGAGTTTCATGATTTTCAAAACTTTTGTGAATCAAATGAGTACAAACATAATTTCTCTACTCTAAGAAACTCACAACAAAATGAAGTAGTTGAAAGAAAAAATAGGAATTTACAAGAAATAGCAAGAACCATGTTAAACAAATATAGCGTACCTAAATATTTTTGGGCAGAAGCCGTTAACACGACATGCTATGTTATGAATAGAATTCTAGTAAGACCTTTATTTTCCAAAACTCCTTATGAGTTGTGGAATAACAAAAAATCTAATGTTTCGTATTATAAAGTTTTTGGTTGTAAATGTTTTGTTTTAATCGAAAAAGATGCCTTCGGAAAATTTGATGCAAAATCCGATGAGGGCATTTTTCTTGGTTATTCTTCTACTTTTAAAGCATTTCGTGTGTTTAATAAAAGAACTTTAGTTATAGAAGAATCTATTCATGTTGTTTTCAATGAGGTTTCCGAATCTAAGAAAAATATTTTTGATGATGATTTTTATTTTGATGGTTTAAATTTGAGTGAACCCTCTCCTCCCACCAGCAACTTGGATGTATCTTCTTCGAAAGAATCCTTACCTAAGGATTGGAAGTATGTAGATGCTCATCCTAAAGAGCTAATCATTAGAGACACTTCAAAAGCAGTTCAAACCAGCAACTTGGATGTATCTTCTTCGAAAGAATCCTTACCTAAGGATTGGAAGTATGTAGATGCTCATCCTAAAGAGCTAATCATTAGAGACACTTCAAAAGCAGTTCAAACTCATTCTTCTCTTAAAATTTTTTGTGTGAATGTAGCTTTTGTATCTCAAATTAAACCTAGATGCATTAACGAAGCCTTGAAAGATGATTCATGGGTTATCGCAATCCATAAGGAATTAAATTAATTTGAGAGAAATGAGGTGTGGAAACTTGTTCCTAGACCTAATGATTATTTGATAATTGGTACTAAATGGGTCTTTAGAAGCAAGCAAGATTAACTTGGTATCGTGGTTAGAAATAAGGATAGATTAGTGGCAAAAGGTTTTAACCCAGAAGAATATATCGATTATAAAGAAACGTTCGCTCCTATGGCTAGACTTGAAGCCATAAGGATTCTCCTTGTCTATGCTATTTGTAATAATTTTAAGTTATTTCAAATGGATGTTAAAAGTGTTTTTCTTAATGATTTTATTTCTGAAGAAGTTTATGTTGAACAACCACCCAAATTTAAGAATACCACTTTTCCGAATTATGTTTTTAAATTGTCCAAGGCTCTTTATAGTTTGAAACAAGCCCCAAGGGCTTGGTACGAGAGACTTAGTTTCTTTTTAATTAAGAATAATTTTATGAAAGGCAAGGTCGATACCAACGAGCACTTCTACAAAATTAGATATAGACATTAATGGAGAATGTTTTGATCAAAAGACTTATAGGGGTATGATAGGTAGTTTATTATATCTCACAACAACTAGACTCGATATCATGTTTAGTATTAGACTATGCACTAAATTTTAATCTAATCTCAAGCAATCTCACTTAAAAGCTGTTAAAGGATTTTTAGATATCTAAAAGGAACTCATAGTATAGGACTATGGTATCCAAATTCCAAAAGCTTTGAATTACTTGCTTATGCCGATGTTGATTTTGCTGGTTGTCAAATAGATAGAAAAAGCACATTCGGAACATGTCAACTCTTAGGACATGCACTTGTTTCTTGGTCTTCCAAGAAATAAAACTCGGTTGCATTATCTACAACCGAAGCAGAATATATAGCAGTAGGTGCATGTTGTGTACAAGTTATCTGGATGAAGAACACTTTAGAAGATTATGAAATTCACTTAAAAAACATACCCATAAAATGTGATAACACTAGTGCAATATATTTAACAAAAAATCTCATTCAACACTCTAGAACTAAACATATTGATATTAGGCATTATTTTATTAAAGATCATGTTAATAATCATGACATATCTTTAGAATTTATTGATACAAAACATCAATTAGCATATATTTTTACAAAACCATTGAATGAGGAACAGTTTGATTTCATTAGAAGAGAATTAGGCATGCTAAATCTTCCAAATGCATGAATTCTTTTTTTGGATTTCTCAGCTTTTCATAACTTGAATTTTTATTTTAAATCGAGATTGTCTTTCTATTTGCAAAAGAAGAGCCTTGATTCATAGATTTTTTATTAATAACTTGATCTTTTATCAATTCCTATGAATCCTTCTTCCTTCTATTTACAAGAAAAGGGATTTGATTTATAAAGTTTTATTTATGGATTTTTTATCTTTCATTTGATGCTCTTTTCCCATGAATTCTTTCCCACTCTTCTCACGAAAGATGAATTTTTATTTATGGACTTTTAGTATGTGATGATCATTTGCAAAAATAAGGATTTGATTTTGTATGAACATCTTGATCTTTTTAATGAATCCTTTCTCTTTGCTAAAATAGAAGCTTGATTCAATGAAACTCATTTTTTATAGATTTGATTTAGTTCAAATCCTTTCATGAAATTGGTTCTTGATTTTCTTGTGTAGAATGAATTCCTCCCTTACTCTTCTTCCTATTCTTCTTATCTTTTTATGATATAGGAAGAAAGAAACTTGCACATCTTAAGAAGAACCAAAAAGCTCTTAAACAAAAATGCTAGCTTCTCATTTTTTCATGCAAGTTTTTGCTTAAACTTCTCAATTTTTGCTAGCTTGGATAAATTGGTGCAAAACTTACTTGACATGCTTGCATGATTCTCCTTTTTGTTGATGACAAAGGGAGAGAAATGATTATTTGTATCAAAATATTGATTTAAGCATGAGAAATGATGAATGTTTGGTATCATGAAATGATAAATGATATCATAATCAAAGTTTTAACATCATACATGTTATGAAAATGATAAATGTTGGGTATCATGACTATATTGCATTTTATCACTATGATCGAAAGTGTTTAACTTGAATTCAAAGGTTGTGATTCCTTTTGAATTCAAGTTTATTTTATCTCAATGTGGTATATAGATAAGGGGAGTTAAGGTTAACTCCGTCATCAATTTATTGTAATTATAAAAAAGGGGGAGATTATTGAATCTCGGATTTTGATGATAAAATCAATTGATAAATGATCTAATCCATATGTTGAGATAAGTGTTGCAGGATTAACTATGATAATGAATAAGACATAAAGCAGATATTGGGCCGAAGTCAAAGATCGGATGATATGTCGAAGATTCGAACGATGTGCCGGAAGCTCGTCAAAAGATCATTAGGAGTACGCCGAGAGCTCATCGGGAGTTTGTCAAAAGCTCGCCAAGAGTTTGTTTAGAGTTTGTTGAGAGTTCATTGGGAGTTCGCTATGAGTTCATCGGGAGTTCGCCAAAAACATGCCGAACAGTTTACCGGATGTTCGTCGAGACTATGCCGGAAGAACGATTGACATACCAAACAAAGATTACTTAGTTAATGCCTTAATTGTCGTAGTTAGAACCAAGATTGAGTTAGGATTAGGAGGTAATCCCACTAACTCAGTTATAGGCCAATTGGGCCTAAAACTGGACTAAGTTGGGCCGGATGGAAGGCTCACTCGGCCACTTGGAGCCTTACCAAGCGGTGGCACCGCCTAGGGTGGGCAGTGGAACCGCTTGAGGCTCAACCTCCCAGGTGGTTTGGGCGGTGCTATCGCCCAGACCGGGCAGTATTACCGTCGACAGTTAATACTGTCAAGCGATGGTTCCACCCTATCAGGCGATGATACCACTAGAACCCAGTCTCCGAGGCTTTATCAGGTTGTAGTATCACTAGACTAGGTAGTGGTACCACCTAATGTCAGAGTACCTAGCGGTGGTACCGCTAATACCTCGGAAATCTGGGAAAAGACACTTTTTGGCTCCAATTCTGAAACCTTTGGGGCCTATAAATACCCCTCCTTTTTGCATAAAAGGGTAACAAAAAGAGTAGAAAAGTGTGAAAATATCTTTAAGTGTTGGGGGTGTAAAAGTGCTAAGGGTCCTCTTTCTTCAACTTTATAATCATTAGAGAAGAGGTGTGAGGCTTGTAAGAGTTGTCTCCTAAACCCGTGAAAAGGAGAAAAGCTTTGTAAGAAGGTGGTTGGTCTTCGCCTATTGAAGGAAGACTATTAGTAGACGCTAGTGACCTTGATGGAGGAGGAATCAGAAGTGGATGTAGGTCACAATGATCGAACCACTATAAATTCGGTATGTTCTTTCCTTACTACTTTCTTTCATTACTTATCTGCACTCTATGCATTACATTTACTCTAAGTCATTACTTTCATTACTTTTTGATACGAGCTTTGACGAAACGATTTTGCTAAATGAAACATTCCAAATCAATGTAATTTTTATCGCTGCACTAATTCACCCCTCGCCCCCTCTTAGTGTCGTATTGATCCTAACACTTTAATGCCTCATGATTAGAATATAGGACAAATGACTTAGCAAAAAGATATTGACTCCAATAAGATATGGTTTTATAAATGACATAGAACTTTTTATCATACGTAGAATATTGCCTTCTTATATCATTCAGCTTCTCTCTAAAAAAGACAATAGGTTTTCCTTCTTGACTAAAAACAGAATCAAGACCCACATTAGAGGCATCATATACAACCCCAAACACCTTGTCAAAATTAGGTAGAACTAAAATAGGAGCTTCGATCACCTTTATTTTTAATAGTTCAAAAGCATCATCAGCCTCACTAATCAAATTTGAATTTATCACCTTTCAAACATTTGATGATTGGAGCAACAATAGAGTTGAAACCCTTGATAAATCTTTTATAAAAGGAAGTTAAACCATGAAAACTCCTCCCATCATGCAATGAAGTAGGTGTTGACCAATTAAGAATAGCTTCTACCTTACTTTGATCCATCATAATCCTATATTTTGAAATAACATACCCTAAAAACACCACACTAGGAGTATAGAAATCATACTTCTTTAGATTAGCATAAAGTTTTTATGACCTCAAAATAAGAAAGATCTCTTTAAGATGATTCATATGCTCCTCCTCACTCTTGTTGTACACCAATATGTCATCAAAATAAATTACAACAAAAGACCCAATGCATGGTTTAAGTATCTGATTCATAAATCTCATGAAAGTGCTAGGAGCATTAGATAGCCCAAATGGCATAACCAACCATTCATATAAGCCATCTCTAGTTTTAAATGCTATTTTCCACTCATCTCTTTACCTCATTCTAATTTGATGATAGCCACTCCTTAAATCAATTTTAGAGAAAATAGAAATACCACACAATTGATCAAGTAAATCACTAACCTTGGAATGAGAAAACGATAATCAATTGTGATTTTGTTGATGGCATGACTATCTATATATATTCTCCAAGAACATTCTTATGCACCAACAAGGTTGGAACCGCACAAGGGCTCATGCTCTCCTGAATCAACCCCTTTTCTACCGACTCTTCAACTTGCCTTGAAGTTTTACATGCTCCTTGAGACTCATTTTGTAGGTTGCTTTATTAGGTATGATAGCTCCGAAAATAAGATCAATGTGATGTTGGATGTCTCTCAAAGGTGGAAGGCCATGTGGAATCTCTTCCAGTATAACATCTTGAAACTCCTCCATTTCATGATTGTTGGTGGCTCTTTATATTATTCATTCTCCTCTACTACTACTAGAACCAAAACACCACCACTCCTTTTTAATTCACCTTTGTATTCACCATAAGACATAAAAGTACTAACTTCTTTCTTTGGTGGATTGGTTTCAAAATGTTGTAATAGAGCTAAAATAATTTTCTTTTCATTCACCTTAAAAGAATAAGTATGTTTGTAGCTATAATACAATACCCTCATATTATAATGCTAAGGTTTACCTAACAGCAAATGACAAGTATCGATAGGAGCAACATCATACCATACTTCATTTTTATAATACTTGCCAATAGAAAAAATAAAACTAAACATCTTTTAGTTACCTTGATGTCATTCCCTTTTTGAAGCTATCATAATTGGTGAGGATGTGGATGAGGGATTATGTCCAACTTTAACTTTTTTACTATCTTCAAAGATAGCACATTCTTATAACTGTCACTATCAATGATCACGAAGCACACATTGCTATAAGAAGTGCATTTGGTGTGGAATACGTTCTTTCTCACCCAACTTTCATCATTAGCCACATAGGACACTTGTAACCTATATTGTAACACAATAGACAAACCATGATCAGCATAAGTAACCTCTTCCTCATCATCATCATATTCTGGTTTGTTGTTGGCTTCATCTCCTTCTCTATCACTACAATTTTCAACTAAAGTAATAATCCTTCTATTTGGACAATTTAAGCAATATGCCTAAACCCTGACATTTGAAGCATTTTCGACCACTTGGTGTAGAAGGATTAAGTGTTTATTTGCTGCTTGCAGATCCTTCACCCTTGTCTTGCACCTTTGATACCACCTTGCTTTGGAGAGTAAGCTTGGATTTTTCTCCTCTCATATAGCTTTCTTTTGACTCGTACCGAGAACTCTTTTCAAACTTCTGTTGTTTCTCAACTTGTAAAGCCAACTTGCTCACATCATTCAAAGACCAATATGGCTGAAGTTAAACCACATTAGCAATATCATATTTCAGACCTCCTAAGTGTCTTGCAATTAGATTCTAAACTCCTCCTTAACTCTAAAACACTAAAATAAATACTAGTACATGAAACAACCCTCCATGTATAGGGAACTATGAAATTTATTACTTTATAGCTGATAACTAACCCCTTTAATGCATTGTTTGGTTATAAAGATTAAGTTGAATTAACTCTTCCTTTAAAACAACATTAAATTTCTACCCATCAAACCACTTATTAATGAAACAACTTTAACTTTCTCTACAGAAAATGCTCATGAGCCATCATATTTGAGAGGTTTGGATTAAAGGCTATGAGCCCTTCTACCTAACTAGGCACTCCCGTATCAATCTCCCATAGTCGAAAAAGACTTATCCTCAAGTCCTCGTTTTTTCCATCAAGACTTAAATCAGCCACAATGAATGTTTGGGATATTTCATAATCTCTAGGTAGCTCGATCTCATGAGCATTCTTATTAATTCTCTTAAGCACCTTAAATGGACCATTAGCCTTTGGTTTTAATTGTTGAATCTCGGATTTTGATGATGAAACTAATTGATAAAATTTATGATCTAATCTACGTTTTTGAGTAACACAGGACTAGTTTCGATCATAAAGAGACAATTAAAATAGGAAGAATCAATGTTGGACCAAAGTGAAACATGTCAGTAGATTGGACGTCGAGCCGGAGGATCGATCGACGTATCAGCAGAAGGCTTCGTGCCATGAGTTCGGGCATCAGGCTGAGAAGAGCAGACATTACAGCAAGGAGATCAGAATTGTGGAGGTCAACATGTCGATTGGGCAAAAGGCCGCAAAAGAGGATTAAGTGCCGAAGGTTTAGACGAAGCGTTGATGAACCAATGACATGCCGAAAAATATTTGATTAACGCTTTATAATAATTGTCTAGATCAAAGTAGTGTTAAGATGTAATTGGGTTGGAATTAGGCCAACTCAATTAGGGGGGCCATTGGGCCTAAGTAAGGCTGAGTTGGGCCAAATGGAAGGCCCACTCGGCCACTTGGAACCATGTCAGGCGATGGCACCGCCTAAGGTGGGTGGTGGAACCGCTTGAGGCTCAGCCTCCAAGGAGGTCTGGGCGGTGGTACCGCTCAAACTATGGCCATAAAGGCTATCAGGCGGTGGTACCGCACTATCAGGCGATGGTACTACCCTATCAGGTGGTGGTACCACCAGAGCCAACATTGTGGGATAAAAAAAATACCATAGCATCAGCAAGGTCCATATGAGCATATTGTAGCACATTAGGCACTCCCGTGTCAATCTCCCCAGGTTGAAAAAGACTTGTCCTCAAGTCTTTATTTGTTTCGTCAACATGATTATGAAAATGACTTAAATTAGTCACATTAAATGTTGGGAACACTCCGTAATCTTTAAGTAGCTCGATCTCATAAGTATTTTTGCTAATTATCTTAAGCACCTTAAATGAACCATCAATCTTCGGTTTCAATTTTCCAAATTTGCCAAGTGGAAACCTCTTATTCCTTAGATGAATCCAGACCAAATCACCTGCATTAAACTCCACATGTTTTCTGTGTTTGTTGGTAGCTTGCATGTACCTCTCATTTTGCTTCTCAATGGTTGCTTTGACACCCTCATGCAACTTCTTTATCTACTTAGCTCTTTCATCAGCACTCCACTAAATTGCTTAGTTGTCGAATGAGGGATCAAGTCTAAAAGACCAGTAGGATTAGCACCATAAACAACCTCAAAATGACTCTTATGATGCATGGAACAACCGTAGGTAAACTCAATTTGTGGAAGAATGAGATCTCATTGCTTAATGTTCTTGCCAATATAGCTTCCAAGTTTTCTAAGCTTCTATTCGTTACTTCAGTTTGCCCATTGGTTTGTGGATGATGCGAGCTGCCGAAATTCAAAGAAGTACCCATTTTCCTCCAAAGAGTTATCTAAAAATGATTAAGAAATTTTGAATCTCGATCAGACACCATAGTTCTTGGAATACCATGTAATTTAATAATATCTTTAAAATATAAATCAACAATATGAGATGCATCATTCGATTTATTGCAGGGAACAAAGTGAGACATTTTTGAAAATTTGTCAATAACAACTATGATAGAATCCTTATTCCTTTGAGTTCTTGGTAGTCCCAAAATGAAATCAAGACTCACTTCCTCCCATGGAGCATTTAGCATTGACAATGAAGTGTATAAACAAGAATTTTGACTTCTTGTTTTTGTCAAATGATACACTCGACGTTACTTTATATGTCTCTCCATATCCTTGAACATCTTAGGCCAATAAAAATTTGATTAAACAAGAGCTAGAGTCTTGTCCCTACTGAATTGTCCTCCCAAAATACCACCATGAGCTTCAGCTAAAATTACTTGTCTCAAAGAATAAGATGAAACATACAATGCATTAGCTCAAAAAAGAAAACCATCAAAGATAGAAAATTATTGAAAGTAACATGATTTGCAATTCTGCCATATTGAGTCAAAATCCGCATCATTCTCATAGAAATCTTTGAATGTCTCAAATCCAACTACTTTAACTTTTGTTGATGATAATAAAAAGTGCTTTCTACTCAATGCATCAGCAACTATGTTTTGACCATCAGATTTATGCTTGATTGTAAAATTATAAGATTGCAAGAACTCCACCCAAGCAGCATGCCTCTTATTTAGCTTGTGCTGGTGATTAATGAACTTTAATGCCTTATGATCAGAATATAAGACAAATGGCTTGGCAAAATGATATTAACTCCAATGAGATAAGGCTTTATAAATCGTATGGAATTCATTATCATAGGTAAAATATCTCCTTCTTGTATCTTCTGCAGAATGAAATCATGGTTCAAGGAAATTTCCTTCTTGACTCAAAACGGTATCAATACTCACATTAGAGGCATCACATTCAATCTCAAATACCTTGTCAAAATTAGGCAAAACTAAGATAGGAGCTTCGATCACTTTTTTTTTGACAATTCAAAAGCATCATCAACCTTAGTTGTCTACTTGAATTTATCATCTTTCATATATTCGACGATTGGAGCAACAATATAGCTAAAACCCTTGATGAATCTTTTATAAAAGGAAGTTAAACCATGAAAACTCCTCACATCATGCAATGAAGTAGGTGTTGACCAATTAAGAATAGCTTCTACCTTACTTTGATCCATCATAATCCTATATTTTGAAATAACATACCCTAAAAACACCACACTAGGAGTATAGAAATCATACTTCTTTAGATTAGCATAAAGTTTTTATTACCTCAAAATAAGAAAGATCTCTTTAAGATGATTCATATGCTCCTCCTCACTCTTGTTGTACACCAATATGTCATCAAAATAAATTACAACAAAAGACCTAATGCATGGTTTAAGTATCTGATTCATAAATCTCATGAAAGTGCTAGGAGTATTAGATAGCCCAAATGGCATAACCAACCATTCATATAAGCCATCTCTAGTTTTAAATGCTATTTTCCACTCATCTCTTTACCTCATTCTAATTTGATGATAGCCACTCCTCAAATCAATTTTAGAGAAAACAGAAATACCACATAATTGATCAAGTAAATCACTAACTTTGGAATGAGAAAACGATAATCAATTGTGATTTTGTTGATGGCATGACTATCTATATATATTCTCCAAGAACATTCTTATGCACCAACAAGGTTGGAACCGCACAAGGGCTCATGCTCTCCTGAATCAACCCCTTTTCTACCGACTCTTCAACTTGCCTTAAAGTTTTATATGCTCCTTGAGACTCATTTTGTAGGTTGCTTTATTAGGTATGATAGCTCCGAAAATAAGATCAATGTGATGTTGGATGTCTCTCAAAGGTGGAAGGCCATGTGGAATCTCTTCCAGTATAACATCTTGAAACTCCTCCATTTCATGATTGTTGGTGGCTCTTTATATTATTCATTCTCCTCTACTACTACTAGAACCAAAACACCACCACTCCTTTTTAATTCACCTTTGTATTCACCATAAGACATAAAAGTACTAACTTCTTTCTTTGGTGGATTGGTTTCAAAATGTTGTAATAGAGCTAAAATAATTTTCTTTTCATTCACCTTAAAAGAATAAGTATGTTTGTAGCTATAATACAATACCCTCATATTATAATGCTAAGGTTTACCTAACAGCAAATGACAAGTATCATAGGAGCAACATCATACCATACTTCATCTTTATAATACTTGCCAATAGAAAAAATAAAACTAAACATCTTTTAGTTACCTTGATGTCATTCCCTTTTTGAAGCTATCATAATTGGTGAGGATGTGGATGAGGGATTGTGTCCAACTTTAACTTTTTTGCTATCTTCAAAGATAGCACATTCTTATAACTGTCACTATCAATGATCATGAAGCACACATTGCTATAAGAAGTGCATTTGGTGTGGAATACGTTCTTTCTCACCCAACTTTCATCATTAGCCACATAGGACACTTGTAACCTATATTGTAACACAATAGACAAACCATGATCAGCATAAGTAACCTCTTCCTCATCATCATCATATTCTGGTTTGTTGTTGGCTTCATCTCCTTCTCTATCACTACAATTTTCAACTAAAGTTGATACCACCTTGCTTTGGAGAGTAAGCTTGGATTTTTCTCCTCTCATATAGCTTTCTTTTGACTCGTACCGAGAACTCTTTTCAAACTTCTGTTGTTTCTCAACTTGTAAAGCCAACTTGCTCACATCATTCAAAGACCAATATGGCTGAAGTTAAACCACATTAGCAATATCATATTTCAGACCTCCTAAGTGTCTTGCAATTAGATTCTAAACTCCTCCTTAACTCTAAAACACTAAAATAAATACTAGTACATGAAACAACCCTCCATGTATAGGGAACTATGAAATTTATTACTTTATAGCTGATAACTAACCCCTTTAATGCATTGTTTGGTTATAAAGATTAAGTTGAATTAACTCTTCCTTTAAAACAACATTAAATTTCTACCCATCAAACCACTTATTAATGAAACAACTTTAACTTTCTCTACAGAAAATGCTCATGAGCCATCATATTTGAGAGGTTTGGATTAAAGGCTATGAGACATTGTAGCAAATTAGGCACTCCCGTATCAATCTCCCATAGTCGAAAAAGACTTATCCTCAAGTCCTCGTTTTTTCCATCAAGACCTAAATCAACCATAATGAATGTTTGGGATATTTCGTAATCTCCAGGTAGCTCGATCTCATGAGCATTCTTGTTAATTCTCTCAAGCACCTTAAATGGACCATTAGCCTTTGGTTTTAATTGTTGAATCTCGGATTTTGATGATGAAACTAATTGATAAAATTTATGATCTAATCTACGTTTTTGAGTAACACAGGACTAGTTTCGATCATAAAGAGACAATTAAAATAGGAAGAATCAATGTTGGACCAAAGTGAAACATGTCAGTAGATTGGACGTCGAGCCGGAGGATCGATCGACGTATCAGCAGAAGGCTTCGTGCCATGAGTTCGGGCATCAGGCTGAGAAGAGCAGACATTACAGCAAGGAGATCAGAATTGTGGAGGTCAACATATCGATTAGGCAAAAGGCCGCAAAAGAGGATTAAGCGTTGAAGGTTTGGACGAAGCGCCGATGAACCAATGACATGCCAAAAAATATTTGATTAACGCTTTGTAATAATTGTCTAGATCAAAGTAGTGTTAAGATGTAATTGGGTTGGAATTAGGCCAACTCAATTAGGGGGGCCATTGGGCCTAAGTAAGGCTGAGTTGGGCCAAATGGAAGGCCCACTCGGCCACTTGGAACCATGTCAGGCGATGGCACCGCCTAAGGTGGGTGGTGGAACCGCTTGAGGCTCAGCCTCCAAGGAGGTCTGGGCGGTGGTACCGCTCAAACTATGGCCATAAAGGCTATCAGGCGGTGGTACCGCACTATCAGGCGATGGTACTACCCTATCAGGTGGTGGTACCACCAGAGCCCAATCTTCAAGGCTTTGTCAAGTGATGGTACCACCCAATGTCAGTGCTGTAGGCGATGGTACCGCCAGGACCCCGAAAATCGAGGATGAGCCACTTTTAGGCTCTAAGTTTGAATCTATTTGGTGCCTATAAATACCCCTCTCATCCCTGCTCAGAAACACAAGATCTGAGAACAAAAACAAGGGAAAATTCTATTGTAATCTTGTGAGAGTTCTCCTCCTCTACTCTAAGTGTGATTTTTGTTTAGAGAGGAGTGAGTGGGGGTGTGAAGGTTCTCTCTTAAGCCTGTAAAAAAGAAAATAGAGTCGTAAGAAGGTGGTTGGTCTTCGCTTATTGAAGGAAGATCGTTAATGGATGCCGATGACCTCAACGGAAGAGGAATCGGGAGTGGATGTAGGTCACGACGACCGAACCACTGTAAAACTCAGTTTGCATTTATATTGTTGCCATTTACTTAGCAACTACTTTACCTCCTTAATACTTTAGTTGCACACTCTTACAAACATTTTCAAAGTTAAGCATTTCCAATATCGATTTTTCATTATACGAAGATTTTCAGAACCGACGTGATTTTTATCGTAGGCACTAATTCACCCCCCCCCCCCCTTTTAGTGCCAACTCGATCCTAACAGTTGGTATCATAGCAACATTTTTCTCATTTAGTTTAACAGCCAAGAAAAATGACTCTTTTTGGCTTTCAAGAGGGTCACTCTATCATTCGTCCTCCTATGTTCAATGAGATGGACTACACTTATTGGAATACTCTGATAAGAGTTTTCTTGCTTTTGTTGAATCTCGATCTATGAAATATTATTGAAAACAGATTTCAAAAGTCTTCTCTTCCAATGAACGATTGGAATGATTTGGAGAAGAAGACTTTCTCTTTGAACGCCAAACCTATAAATGCTTTATTTTGTGCTTTGGATAAAAATGAATTCAATCGAGTTTCTATTTGCGAAAAAACTTTTGACATTTGGCATACCCTTGAAATCACACACGAAGGCACAAGTAGGGTTAAAGAGTCAAAAATCAATCTTTTGATACATGAATTTGAATAGTTTCGTATGAAGCCAAGCAAAACTATTGTTGACATGTACACCAATTTTACGGATGTCATCAATAGTTTAAAAGCTCTTGACAAATGTTTTTCGAATTTTGAACATGTTAATAAAGTTTTACGATCTCTTTCTAAAAATTGAGATTCGAAAATAACGACAATATAAGAATCAAAGAACTTGAACCATTTTCCAATTGAAGAACTTATTGGGTCTTTGATGACCTATAAAATGACGTGCAAGGCACATGATAAACTTGATGAACATGAGAACAACCTTCCAAAGAACGAGAAGGATTTGACACTTAGAACTCAAAAGATCACTCGAGCGAAAGCTCAAGTGATGATAACTTTGAACTCTTAACAATAATGCTTAAAAAGTCCATGAAACAAGAATTAAATAATAAAAATAAACTTAAAAAGAATACAACTACTTGCTATGAACGCAAGAAGCCGGACACTCCAAAGATGAGTATATAAAACTAAAGAAGAAGTTGTCAAAGAAGAATGAAGCACTCAAGGACAAATCTAGCGCATTCGAAGACGAGAAGCAAACCAGCAAAGACGAGATGACCTTTCACAATGAGGTATGTAACTCACCCAAAATGTATTTACTTTTCTATGAAATTACTTGATGCTTTTCATGAATTGTTTTTAAATTAGTTAGTAAAAAAAAAAATACAAAAATATCATGCTTCTCTTTCTAGTGATTTTAAAAAAAATTAAAATTTTAAGCATGACAATTGCATGTTAACTGCTAGCACTAAGCATGAAAAGTTAGATTCATTTAAAAAGAAAAATACATTATTACAACAAACAAAATGATTTTGATTGAAAATGCTTTATGTTTAATGAAATCATGCTTGATGTTTTAATGATGTAATGATTTAATGATGCATAATGATGTACTGATGTAATAAAAATATTAAATGTTTTGGTACCATACTTGATGATTGTATACTATGCATGAGAATTTGAAGTGGTGATGATTTGAAATCTTCTGTTTTCGAATTATGTGTTACACTTTTGATCTTGATGATTTTTGTGATAAATCTTGCTCGCATGTTTTGATTTGGAATAAAACGACAAAGGAATGCTTGCATAAAATCAATCACAAAATTTGAAAATAAAAGAACTTGAGCTATTTTTAATCTTATAGGAATCTATCTATGTTGCTTTCATTGAATTATCCGAAATGTGATTTTGATGATGATTTTGGATTTCTTTTCATATGATTCATTTTAATAATATTAGCATAAAGTTTTTATTACCTCAAAATAAGAAAGATCTCTTTAAGATGATTCATATGCTCCTCCTCACTCTTGTTGTACACCAATATGTCATCAAAATAAATTACAACAAAAGACCAAATGCATGGTTTAAGTATCTGATTCATAAATCTCATGAAAGTGCTAGGAGCATTAGATAGCCCAAATGGCATAACCAACCATTCATATAAGCCATCTCTAGTTTTAAATGCTATTTTCCACTCATCTCTTTACCTCATTCTAATTTGATGATAGCCACTCCTCAAATCAATTTTAGAGAAAACAGAAATACCACATAATTGATCAAGTAAATCACTAACTTTGGAATGAGAAAACGATAATCAATTGTGATTTTGTTGATGGCATGACTATCTATATATATTCTCCAAGAACATTCTTATGCGCCAACAAGGTTGGAACCGCACAAGGGCTTTTGCTCTCCTGAATCAACCCCTTTTCTACCGACTCTTCAACTTGCCTTAAAGTTTTATATGCTCCTTGAGACTCATTTTGTAGGTTGCTTTATTAGGTATGATAGCTCCGAAAATAAGATCAATGTGATGTTGGATGTCTCTCAAAGGTGGAAGGCCATGTGGAATCTCTTCCAGTATAACATCTTGAAACTCCTCCATTTCATGATTGTTGGTGGCTCTTTATATTATTCATTCTCCTCTACTACTACTAGAACCAAAACACTACCATTCCTTTTTAATTCACCATAAGACATAAAAGTACTAACTTCTTTCTTTGGTGGATTGGTTTCAGAATGTTGTAATAGAGCTAAAATAATTTTCTTTTCATTCACCTTAAAAGAATAAGTATGTTTGTAGCTATAATATAATACCCTCATATTATAATGCTAAGGTTTACCTAACAGCAAATGACAAGTATCGATAGGAGCAACATCATACCATACTTCATTTTTATAATACTTGCCAATAGAAAAAATAAAACTAAACATCTTTTAGTTACCTTGATGTCATTCCCTTTTTGAAGCTATCATAATTGGTGAGGATGTGGATGAGGGATTGTGTCCAACTTTAACTTTTTTGCTATCTTCAAAGATAGCACATTCTTATAACTGTCACTATCAATGATCATGAAGCACACATTGCTATAAGAAGTGCATTTGGTGTGGAATACGTTCTTTCTCACCCAACTTTCATCATTAGCCACATAGGACACTTGTAACCTATATTGTAACACAATAGACAAACCATGATCAGCATAAGTAACCTCTTCCTCATCATCATCATATTCTGGTTTGTTGTTGGCTTCATCTCCTTCTCTATCACTACGATTTTCAACCAAAGTAATAATCCTTTTATTTGGACAATTTAAAGCAATATGCCTAAAACCCTGACATTTGAAGCATTTTCGACCACTTGGTGTAGAAGAATTAAGTGTTTATTTGCTGCTAGCAGATCCTTCTCTCTTGTCTTGCACCTTTGATACTACCTTGGTTTGGAGAGTAAGCTTGGATTTTTCTCCTCTCATATAGCTTTCTTTTGACTCGTACCGAGAACTCTTTTCAAACTTCTATTGTTTCTCAATTGTAAAGCTAACTTGCTCACATCATTCAAAGACCAATATAGCTGGAGTTGAACCACATTAGCAATATCATATTTCAGACCTCTTAAATATCTTGCAATGGTTTGCTCCTTCGGTTCCACAAGCTCTCCTTTTAACATGAGATTATCAAACTTTACTATATACTCCATACTAGAATCATTTTACTTAAAATTATAGATTTTAAGAGAGATCTATTATCTATAATTGTCATTTTCTCTCAGATCGAAGTAGTGTTAAAATGTAATTGGGTTGGAATTAGGCCAACTCAATTAGGGGGCCATTGGGCCTAAGTAAGGCTAAGTTGAGCCAAATGGAAGGCCCACTCGGCCTCTTGGAACCATGCCAGGCGATAGCACCGCCCAAGGTGGGCAGTGGAACCACCTAAGGCTCAACCTCCAAGGAGGTCTAGGCGGTACTGGGCGGGCGGTGGAATCGCTTGAGGCTTAGCCTCCAAGGAGGTCTGGGCGGTACTAGGCAGGCGGTGGAACCGCTTGAGGCTCAGCCTCCAAGGAGGTCTGAGCGGTGGTACCGCCCAGACTGGGCGATGGTACCGCCGGCCATAAAGGCTATCAGGTGGTGGTACCACCCTATCAGAAGATGGTACTGCTAGTCATAGGTGCCCAGCAAGCCAATCACGTGAGTAATGACACGTGTGACTTGATACAGAATCTTTTTGCTTATTATATTTTAGCATATATCACTTTATAACTATTGCATATATGCATATATATATATTATGATGTCCTTAGATTTGTGCAATGGGAATCGGATCGTGATGAGATCACGATAATGAGATCGATTCACCTTTAAACATAGATCCTAAATAATCCTGGTCATAGGTTACTCGAGAGGGACATCGTGATAACCGGACAGACTGGTGTGCTGTATACCCGTCCATATGATGGATGCAGTTGGTCTCGACATTACAGCAAGGAGATCGGAGTTGCGGAGGTCAACATGTCGATTGGGCAAAAAGCCGCAAAAGAAGATTAAGCGTCAAAGGTTTGGACAAAGCGCCGATGAACCAATGACATGCCAAAAAATATTTGATTAACGCTTTGTAATAATTATCTAGATCAAAGTAGTGTTAAGATGTAATTGGGTTGGAATTAGGCCAACTCAATTAGGGGGGCCATTGGGCCTAAGTAAGGCTGAGTTGGGCCAAATGGAAGGCCCACTCGGCCACTTGGAACTATGCCAGGCGATGGCATCGCCTAAGGTGGGTGGTGGAACCGCTTGAGGCTTAGCCTCCAAGGAGGTCTGGGCGGTGGTACCGCCTAGACTATGGCCATAAAGGTTGTCAGGCAATGGTACCACGCTATCAAGCGATGGTGCTACCCTATCAGGTGGTGGTACCACTAGAGCCCAATCTTCAAGGCTTTGTCAAGCGATGGTACCGTCCAATGTCAGTGCTGTAGGCGATGGTACCGCTAGGACCCCGAAAACTGGGGATGAGCCACTTTTAGGCTCTAAGTTTGAATCCATTTGGGGCCTATAAATACCCCTCTCATCCCTGCTCAGAAACACAAGATTTGAGAACAAAAACAAGGGAAAATTCTGTTATAATCTTGTCAGAGTTCTCCTCCTCTACTCTAAGTGTGTTTTTTGTTTAGAGAGGAGTGAGTGGGGGTGTGAAGGTTCTCTCTTAAGCCTGTCAAAAAGAGAATAGAGTTGTAAGAAGGTGGTTGGTCTTCGCCTATTGAAGGAAGATCGTTAATGGATGCCGATGGCCTCAACGGAAGAGGAATCGGCAGTGGATGTAGGTCACGACGACCGAACCATTGTAAAACTCAGTTTGCATTTCTATTGTTGTCATTTACTTACTTAGCAACTGCTTTACCTCCTCAATACTTTAGTTGCACACTCTTACGAACATTTTCAAAGTTAAGCATTTCCAATATCGATTTTTCATCGTACGAAGATTTTTAGAACCGACGTGATTTTTATTGTAGGCACTAATTCACCCCCCCCCCTCCCCTTTTAGTGCCAACTCGATCCTAACAGTTGGTATCATAGCAACGTTTTTCTTATTTAGTTTAACAGCCAAGAAAAATGACTTTTTTCGACTTTCAAGATGGTCACTCTATCATTCGTCCTCCTATGTTCAATGAGATGGACTACACTTATTGGAATACTCTGATAAGATTTTCTTGCTTTCGTTGAATCTCGATTTATGAAAATATTATTGAAAACATATTTCAAAAATCTTCTCTTCCAATAAACGATTGAGGTCACGACGATCGAACCACTATAAAACTCGGTTTGCATTTATATTGTTGTCATTTACTTACTTTGCAACTACTTTACTTTCTCAATACTTTAGCTGCACACTCTTACAAACATTTTCAAAGTTAAGCATTTCCGATATTGATTTTTCATCGTACAAAAATTTTCAGAACCCACGTGATTTTTATTGTAAGTACTAATTCACCCCCCCTCTTAGTGTTGACTCGATCCTAACATTAATTTCCCAAATTTGCATGGTGGAAACCTCTCTTTCCTTAGATGAATCCAGATCAAATCACTCGCATTAAACTCCATATGCTTTTTGTATTTGTTGGCAGGTTGCATGTACCTCTAATTTTGCTTCTCAATGGTTGCTTTAACACTCTCATGCAAGTTATTTATCTGCTTAGCTCTCTCATCAGCATCTCCATAAATTGCTTAGTTGTAGAATGAGGAACTAAGTCTAAAGGAACTGTTTGATTAGCACCATAAATAACTTTAAAAGGACTCTTACCATTGCTATGATGTATAAAATAGTTGTAGGCAAACTCAATTATGGAAGAATGAGATCACATTACTTAATGTTCTCGCCAACATAACTTCTAAGCAAGTTTCCCAAGCTTCTTGTTACTTCCGTTTGCTCATCGGTTTATGGATGATGAGAGCTACTGAAATTCAAAGATGTACCCAGCTTCCGTTTGCTCATCGGTATAGAGTTCTGCAAAAATGACTAAGAAATTTTGAATATCGATCAGACACCATAGTTCTTAGAATGCCATGCAATCTCATAATCTCTTTAAAGTACAAATCAATAATATGAGATGCATCATTTGATTTATTATAGGGAACAAAGTGAGACATCTTTGAGAATCTGTCAACAACAACTATGATAGAGTCCTTGTTTCGTTGAGTTCTTGATAGTCCCAAAATGAAATTAAGACTTATATTTTCCCATAGAGCACTAAACACTGGCAATGGAGTGTACAAACTAGATTTTAACTTCTTGTTTTTACCAAATGACACACTTGGTATTTCTTTACAAGTCTCTCAACATCTTTGAACATCTTATGCCTATAGAAATTTGATTGAACAAGAGCTAGAATCTTGTCTTTACGAAAATATTCTCTTAAAATACTACCATGAACTTCATCTAGAATTACTTGTCTCAAAGAATAAGATGGAATATACAAGGCATTAGCTCGAAAAAGAAAACCATCAAAGATGTAAAATTATTGAAAAGAACTTAATTTGCAATTCTCCATATTAAGCTAAAATCCACATCATTCTCGTAGAGATTTTTGAATGTTTCAAATCTAACCACTTTGACATCCATGACTGATAATAAAGAATTTATCCAATTAAATCATTTATCGATGCTTGCGACATGAGATGTATTTTATATGAATCATTTCGTTCTCGTATGATTCTATCTTCTAAGAGGTGATTTATCTAAACGAATCTTGATTCTCGACATTAATGATTTGAGGTTTATTTTATGTGAATTAATATCTCTTATTTGTTCTCCAATAATTCTATTCACTATTTGCTAAAGAGAATATCATTTTCAGAATTCATAACTTAAGATTTTCCTTACTATTTGATCTCATAAGATTTCTTTTTGATTATTTAAAAGGAGATTTGTCAAGATGAATCATTCATGGATTGATCTTTATTGATTTTTTATATTAATATCTTTTATATCATGATTTTCATATGACACCTTTGTATTTATATGATGCTTAGAGCATTGATGTAAGAAGGAAATGAATCGCACTATTATAAAATTTCCCTCTTCCTCTTTCTTGTTTACAATGAAAAAGGGGAGAAAGAAAATTGCTAGCATCTCAAGAGATTGATAAATCTATTTATGTCATTTTGAATATCTTGAAAATGATTTTGATGATTTGATGATTTGAATCTAAATGAGATTTTTCTAATCAAATCATGAACCTTCTCTTAATTTCTTAACTTGAGATTTTCTTTTATGAATCAAAATCTCTTACTCTTTCTTGCTCTTGCTATACACCAATATTTCATCAAAGTAAACCATAATAAAAGACCTAATGCATGACTTAAGTATATGATTCATAAATCTTATGAAAATGCTAGGAGCATTAGATAGCCTAAATGGCATAACCAACCATTCATATAAGCCATCCTTAGTATTAAATGTTATTTGTAAAAATTGATGTAAAGGAAAAATAATTATAAAATTATATTATTTCCTTCATTTTGACAATGACAAAGGGGGAGATAAAATTTGCTTTTGGAATGGAAAAACGAAAATCAATTATGATTTTATTGATGGCGCAGTTGTCCATACACATTTTTTAAGAACCATCCTTCTTATGCACCAACAAGGCTAGAACCGCAAAAGGACTCATGCTATCATGAATCAACCCCTTTTTCATCAACTCTTTCACTTGCCTAGTTCTTCGTGCTCCTTGGGACTCATTATATAGGCTACTTTATTAGGTATGATAGCCCCCGAAATAAGATCAATGTGATACTGGATGTCTCTCAAAGGTGAAAGATTATGTGGAATCTCTTTCAATATAATATCTTGAAACTCCTCCAAGATTGGTTTCATGATTGCTGGTGGCTCGTTGTATTGTTCATTCTCCTTTACTACTACTAGAGCCAAAACATCACTACCCCTTTATAATTCACTATTGCATTCATCATAGGACATAAAAGCACCAACTTCTTTCTTTAGTGGACTAATTTTAAAAGGTTGTAATGGAGCTAAAATAATTTTCTTTTCATTCATCTTAAATGAATAAGTATGTTTGTGGCTATCATACAACACTCTCCTATTATAATGCCAAGGTCTACCCAACAACAAATGACCAGCATCCATAGAAGCAACATCACACTATATTTCATCTTTATAATGATTACCAATAGAAAAAAACGAAACTAAACATCTTTTAGTTATTTTGATGTCATTCCCTTTTTGAAGCTAGCATAATTAGTATGTGGATGAGGGATTGTGTCTAACTTTAACTTTTGTACCATCTCCAAAGATACCATATTTTCAAAGCTGCCACTATCAATGATTACCAAGCAAAATAATAATCATTCTATTTGGATAATTTGAACCAATATGTCTAAAACCATGACATTTGAAGCATTTTCGACCACTTG
>LVTN01002185.1:31319-42234 GCA_001649415.1 Musa itinerans
AATCCAATCAGTTCTATAATATATCTTATTCAATTAGAAATGACCACATAATCTAACATTCTCCCACTTGATCCATTAGTTGATAAGATTTAAAAAAAAATTAAAATCAAAATAAACAAAACAAAATTTATTTGAAAATAATTTTACCTAATTGGATTCTGAAAATTTTAAGAAGCATTTTATACATGGCCATGAATTTTAAAACAAGCCAATAAATCCAATAAGCATAATACTACATTAAGTTCAACTATCAATACAAGTTATAGTGGTTGTATATTATCAATGACATTCTCTCTTCTATGTACTACAATATTATTAGCCTTTCCTAATATAATCCATGATGACCCATGTAATTTGTCTTATCAAGACAATCCTGTTATTACATTCAACTATAATATGCATAAACATAAATATAAATAGGATACAAAAATAAATAACTTTAATTAAGTAAGAAAAAATATCAATAATAGCATCCACCTAAACATGCATCACCATATCTTTTATGATTTGCTCATAAGCCTCGTTCTAAGAACATGTTTTTTAAATATCTTAAACTGTAAAGGTTTAGTAATTGGATCAGCAATCATCATAGTGGTGCTTAGGTTTTCAATTGACACTTGTTGTTTTTGGACTCTTTATCTAACCACTAAGTACTTTATCTCGATATGTTTGAAACCACTAGAGTACTTGTCATTCTTAAAGAAGAAAACTACTACGATGTTATAACAAAATATCTTCAACGGACTAGCAATTGAGTCGACCACACCAAGTCCTGAGATGAAATTTCATAACCATTAAGCTTGATTTGTGACCTCAAATCATTCTACAAATTTAACTTCCATTATTGATGATACAATAAGCGATTGCTTTGCACTTTTCCAAGAAATTGCCCCTCTAACTAATATGAACATAAATCTTGAAATAGACTGCCTACTGTCGAGGCAATTTACAAAATCAACATCTAAATATCCCATCACTTTAAGCTAATCTGATCTCCTGTATGTGAGCATATAGTCTTTCGTCCTCTGTAAATATCTCATTACTTTCTTTACAGCTTTTCAATATTCCATTCCAAGGTTGCTTTTATATCTATCCAACATTACAATTGCAAAACTGATATCTGGTCTTATATAGGCTTGAGTATATAATAAACTTCCAACTGCGTATGCATAAAGAATATCCTTCATTTGATTCATTTCTAAGTCATTTTTTGGATATTCATTTTAACTAAAATTTTCACCTCTAGCAATAAATATATCATTGGCTGAACAAGGCTACATATTAAATCTCTCTAAGACTTGGTCAATATATCATTTATGAGATAATCCTAACAACCCCTGATATCTATCCCTGAGTATCTCAATGCCAATAACATACGCTGCCTTATTCATATTAACCATCTTAAAATTCTTGTTGAGAAACAACTTGGTTTCGTGCAATAAACCAAGATCACTATTGGCAAACAAAATATCATCCACATATAAGATCAATATAATGAACTTGCTCCCACTAATCTTTAGGTATATACACTGATCAACAGTATTCTTAAATCTGAAGTAATGGTATTATGAAACTTTATATACCATTGTTTGGAAGCTTGTTTAAGGTCATAAATAGATTTCCTAAGTTTGCAAGTACAACTTTCCTTTCCCTTTTCTATGAATCCTTCAAGTTGTTCTATATAGATTTTCTCATCTAGATCCCCATTCAGAAATGTTATTTTCACATCCATCTAATGTAACTTAAGATCATAATGAACTACTAATACTATGAAGATCATCAAGGAGTCCTTTTTAGAAACTGGAGAAAAGGTCTTATTGTAGTTGATGTCTTCTTTCTAAGAAAAACTTTTGATTACAAGTTTGGCTTTATATCGTTCGATATTGCCCGTTGAATTACATTTGCCTTAAAGACCCATTTGCAACAAACTCTTTTAAAATTATTAGGCAATTCAACGAGTTCCCAAACATCATTCTAGTCCATCGATTTTAACTCTTTATTTATTACATCATACCACTTTTCAGAATCACTATTTTCCATGGCTTGTGAAAACGATAAGGGGTCCATTTTCATCCCTATGTTATAATTGGATTCTTGTAGATATATCACATAATCATCAGAAATGACATATCTCATTTTCCTTTGAGATCTTCTCAAAACTATCGGTTGTTCTACAAGATCATTAGCTGCAACATCAACATCACATGAGAGTTCATTAATATTATTTTGTTGTTCACCCTTACCAATTATCTTAGTGATTTAAGGAACAATAATCACTTTAATAGGAAATAATAAAGGGGAATTAACCTTTATCACCTCTATATCAAAATTGATCCTTCGAGATTTTTCACTCTCACTGATTTTACCATTTTCTAGGAATCTTGCATTATTAGATTATATTATCCTCGTACTATAATTAGAGTAATAAAATTTATATCCCTTGGATTTTTCTAGATAAATCAATAAAATATTCAGAAATAGTTCTTAGATCTAATTTCTTTCATGTGGATTGAAGACTTTTATCTTAGTAGGACACCCCCAAATATGTAAATGTCTCTGATTGAGTTTCCTACTAGTCTATAACTCAAATAAGTTGATAGAATCGACTTACTAGGAACCCTATTCAAGATATACATAGTTGTTCTAAGAGCTTTACCCCACATTGACTCTGGTATAGAGGAATAGCTCATCATACTCCTAATCATATTCATAAGAGTATGGATTCACCTTTTAGTAACGCCATTATGCTGTGACACACTTAGTAAAGCATATTGAGCACAAATACCCCGTTTTTCTAAGAATCTAGCAAAAAGATTAACATTTTGACCATATTTATCATATCTACTATAAAATTCACCACCCTTGTTAAATCTGACAATTTTAACTTTTCTATCGAGTTATCCTCATCCTCATTTATGTATACTTTAAGAGTGTCAACGATTTGAGTGTTTTCATATATCATATACACATAGTTATATCTGAACATGTCATCTATAAATATGATGAAATAGCTTTCTCCATTGAAATTGGGAATGTAAAGTGGTATGAAGATATAAGTATAAATAATCTCAAAGAGTTCTTTACTTATTGTGGTATTTTTCTTTATATGCTTAGTTTGCTTTCTCTTAATGCAATCTATGCAATCATCACAATTTCTAAATATTTTAAAATATTATCCTTCACTAATCTTTTAATTCTTTCTTTGGAGATATGCCTCAATCGTCTATGCCACAATATAGAAGATCTTTCATTATCGAAACTATGTTTTAATCTGACATTTGATTGTAGGATCAATAATGTCTTTGCAAACTAAAGATTCAAATTAATTCTATACAATCAATTGTACAAAATTCTAAAACCAACTTTTATTTAATCATAAAATATATTGAGTTTACCATTACTAAAAGAAAGACAATATCCTAACTCATCAATTCTAAATAGAAATACTAAATTTCTAGAAATAGTAGGAACATAACGTGTTAGCAAGATCTATCAGATGACCCATCTCTAGGTGTCGATGATAAATTCCTATTGATATCATTTTCGCTTTGAGACAATTTTCCATAATGATGAATCTTTTATGTTCATTTGGTTTTTGAGTTAAAAGAAATCCTTGCATATTATTAATAACATGAGTTGAAATACCAGAATCAATCCACCAAGTATTAGAAGGAACTTCTGTAATGTTTGATTCGAAACATATAAAGGTTGAGTTTATATTTTTCTTTTCAAACCAAGTCTTGCGTTTAATGCGATCCTTCTTCACATGTCCTTTCTTGTCATAAAAGAAGCACTTTAATATGAAAGCTTTCTTTTCATTAATCTACTTAATATTTCCAGACTCGATAAATTTTTTTAATGAATGATGCTTCAACTTTCTTTTCTTATTACTAGCTTCTTAAGTAGTAGTCATAACATTATAAAAACTTTCCTGCCTTAATTTTAATTCTTCCTGAATATACATAATAGTTAGCTCATTCAAGTCCCACTTATCCTTATTTGTATTATAGTGAATCTTGAATGAGCCAAACTAAGGAGGAAGAGAATTAAGAATAAACTGCACGAGGAAAGACTCATCAACTTTTATGTCTAATGTTTTATGTTTTACAGTTTTGTTAGCCATGTTGAGGATGTGATCTTGAATCCCTCGAGTGTCATCGTACTGAGTCGTAATCAGTTCCTTCATTAATGTGCCAACCAATAACTTGTTAGCATATTTAAATATGCCTTCAATAGCCCTTAAATATTCTCGTGCGCTAGTTGTAATCAATAATAAACTCTTTATATTATTTACAATCGTCATTTTTATAAACATTAAACTAAACCTATTAGATCTTTCATAAGCATTCATTTTATTAATCTATTCCATAATACTTTTATCAGTCAAGTTTACGGGCCTTTCAACAAGCAATGCTAAGTCAAGATCTAATACGCATAGTATAAATTGCACATGCTCTAATTATTCTGAATAATTTGATCTAGAGAATACAGAGACACTAGAAGCATAAGAATGTATGTTAGAAAGTACCATTGCAAAAATATAAAACAACATTAATGCTTTAAGTTTTGTAAGATATGATGAACTATTGATATCATCCATATTTCACCTTTAGGTTAAATATTGACATATCCGGTGTTCACTCAAGATTATCTATGGAGTGCTAATACTATCCTTGTGAAATAGTATTTTTACTTTTGTATATACAACCCTAAATTGTAAGGATATCCAAAACAGTATCATCCTACCCAATCACATAATTATTTAAAGTAGATTCTCTTTTGAGATTATCTAAATCTCGTAATTATATATACCATTGTGAATATTATTTTCTTAATGTCATTTAGTACTATATTAGGATTCCTTTATTTTCTAAGCTTTGAATAATATTTTATTGAGTTTGTCTAGTTCAGTAAAAGTCGGATAGGGATTTATTTAATATTTATTTATTTATTAAGAGTCCAAGTCCTAGTAGATTGTGGGTGTAACTCTATATATAGGGATGTATCTGTTTCTTTTCAACTATTAATGAAATATTATTCCAGTCTTTTGACAAACTCTAGGAGGCTAATCCCCTCGAAAGGATCATCCATTTTCTCTCTTTTCTTCTACAATAAAACCCTAGGGGTCTTATCATTTGGTATTAGAGCAGCGATCCTCGACGTTCTCATTGCAATTCCTTATAACACTTCGCCACTGCTATCATCATCAAAAAAAAAAGAAGAGGTGAAGCCGATAGCCACGCCCTATCTTGCTCGAGCGAGAAAGGGCCATCGTTGTTGCTTCCCAGCCAACGGACCACCCCTCTCGATGCTCCTACCGTTGAAGGACCATCCCAGCCCTTGGTGACACTACTCCTCGCCGCGCCGCCACACTGCCTCTTGACCTCAACAGCAACCTTCCCTCCTCATGATGACCGAAACAGGGCAACTACCCATGCCCATCGCCGTTGTTTTCTTCCTCTTCTCTACCGGTATTGATGACAGCCGTCGCAGCCGCCATTGTTTCCTCAACCGCTCGCGATCCTTCGGCATCGCCAATGTCTCCTTCCGCGGTGCGACAGAAACAGAGCAACCTCTGCATCTTCTGCTACAGCCATCGGTCGCCGTTGTTTCCTCCCCTCTTCTCTATTGGCATCGATAGCAACTGCCACAACCGCCCTTTGTTGCTCCCGACACCAACGTCATCGTCGCCTTCCAACGCCCGCAGCTACACCATCGTCTCCTTCCTAGCCTCGGCGATCGCTCCCCTTGGGTCGCAGCAGCCTCAACCGCAGCCGCCCTTAGTCGCTCCCCACACCGGCGCCACAGCCTTCCAGCCCCCACAGTCACACTATCATCTCCTTCCTAGCCTTGGCGATTGCTCCCCTTAGGTTGCAGCAGCCCTCAACCGCAGCCACAGCTGCCCTTAATCGCTCCCCACGTTGATGCCTCCGCCTTCCAATCCTCGTAGCCTCAGCCCTCGATCGCTCGCGATCCCTCGGTGCTCTCACCCCATACAACAATAGAAATAGGGCAGCAACCTTCCCTCCTCGTAACGACCGAAATAGGGCAACTTCCAGCCCTCAACCGCAACCGCTCTCAGCGTCCGCTTCCTCGGCAGCTTCATGATCCCTCATGCCCTCAACGCTGCCTCAGGCCAAACTTCACAACAGCCACACTGAATAGGACAGTACTGATGCCCTTGACCCAACACCAAAAACTGGAGTTGGAGATTACAAATCTGCAATCTTACGTAATGGCTACCAACAACTCAATGAAAACCCAATTAGAAGCCTTGGAAACCAGAATTGAGAATTAGCTAAAAGAAACCCTTAACGATTTTAAAAAGAGTCTATTGGAGAGCTTCAACAAGTTTTAACAAGATAAAAGTTCAAGTCTTACATTGAACCGATCTGGAGACACAAGAAAAAGGAACCAAGAACAGGACACAAGTTATCCACACATGAAGATGGAATTTCTAAGATGGGAAAATGGAGATCCGACTAGTTGGATCTCTAGGGTAGAAATTTTTTTTCGATTTCATAGAACTCTAGAAGAATCTAAGGTGGAAATAAGCTTCAATCCAACTAGATGGAGATACAATCTAATGATATGATTGGTACGAAACTTGCCACAAGGTCCCCTCGTGGGAGCAATTCAAGAGAGGGCTTCTCGTTCGCTTTGGACCATCTGAATATAAGAATGTTGATGAGCAGCTCGCTAAAATTCGTCAGATTTCTACAGTGCTAGAATATCATAGCAGATTTGAACGATTGTCAAATCAAGCCAAAGACTTATCCAAACGATAACTGGTGGGAACATTTATTGAAGGACTTAATTCAGACATCCGATGTGAAGTCAAAGCTCGCCAACCCCGCACTATGATAGCTGCAATCTCATTTGCACGTTTGCATGAGGAAAAAATCAGCAGGAAAAATCATCGAAACATAAGTGACAACAAACAGATAATCAGTAAGCCACCCGCCCCATCTATTCCTAACCGAAACCCTAACACCCGAATACTAACCCGAGAAGAACTCAAGGAAAGATCAGCGAAGAAGAGTTTATGTTGGCATAGTGATGAAAAGTAGAGTAGGGAGCACCGATGTAAACAAGGGCATCTTTTGATGACTGAACCAATTAAAGAGGAACCAGAAGCTAACAATGTGGACTCTGATTATCAAAGTATGGATTCTGATAAATATGTTGGACCTATCATATATACAGTGTATGCATTAGCCGGCTACTCTAACTCGCAAACTATGAAAGTTGAAGGAACTTTGGAACCTCAGCATGTTACAGTTTTGATTGATACTATTAGCACTAACAATCAAGGTATGTAATTTCGTATCATACCGGAGTTTCGACGTTCTCTCGGTACGGTACGAAACTGTATATCGAGCAGTATATTGTTCGATATACCGCTCGGTATATATATATATATATATACTCTCTCTTCTCATGTGGGGCGACGTCTCGCCTCGTTTATATATATATATAAATTAATAAATATATATATAATATTATATATATATATATAGATAATATTTAATCTCCATTCCTTTCTTTTCTTTGTGTATATATTGGAGGATTAATATCGCTTTTGCAGGGAACATGGTAACATGGACATCAGCAAATCGAGTGTTCTCTGCGTCACATCCGTGACCTCACGAGGCCAAGATGCAACTCTCTCTCTCTCTCTCTCTCTCTCACATTAGTGTTTGACGAATTGCCTTGCTATGTGCTGGCCATGGCAGTGCGTGAACCGAGCCCTGCTCCAGCGTCGACGTACGAGCTTGCTTCATTAAACTAATGAGAGAATTTGGAGTAAACAAATGGGTCGTGAGACCAAATCCAATTCTATTCCCTCTTTTCCTTTCTCCTCATCGCACATGGAGAATCGCGCCACCGGGGTTAAATCCCTGCCGCGGGGGGGACGAGGAGTGAGCGAGCTGCACTAGTGGCGATCGACTCCCATGGCGGACTCGGGAGCAGCAGGAGGGGGAGACAAGGACGGCGAGCAGACGCGGTACCGCGGGGTGCGGCGCCGGCCGTGGGGGAAGTACGCGGCGGAGATCCGCGACTCGACGCAGCACGGCGCTCGCCTGTGGCTGGGCACGTTCGACACCGCGGAGGAGGCCGCGCGGGCGTACGATCGGGCCGCCTTGTCCATGCGGGGCTCCCTCGCGGTGCTCAACTTCCCCGCCGACGCCCGCGCCTACGCCGCCGGCTCCTCGCGCGGCGGCAGCAAGCAGGTCATCGAGCTGGAGTGCTTGGACGACAAGGTGCTCGACGAGATGCTCGAGTTCGCCGAGAAGGAGAAGGGCTACAAGAAGAAGTGACGATCGAGCGCGGCGTCGTCGCAGGCACGGAATAAGCCAAGGCTGTAATACTTGTATGTAACTAGGCTGATGTTTGGGGACTTGGAAATCTCTTACTTACTACTCCACTCTTGTGTCAGCGATCGTCTTCGAACATATACCTCTGATGCATGCATATACAGACAGAAGAAGCACATCCGTTCCGCCGTTTCCATGCTTTCAGTCCACCAATCATGCCTTCACAACTCCAAGGGTTTCACCCTCTTTCCAGCTCGGTTGTTGTTGGCTTCAGCATAATCTCACAAACAACATATCGTGAACAAGGGTGGGGAAGCACAAGAACACAAAGAACAGTCCGACCGACCTACCATGAAGCCGCCATGCTCTCCCTACTCATGCATGGTTCCGATATCGGACTTCCATCCTTGTTCCTTGCACCGAAACCACCAGTTGTGTACTCCATCCTTGTTCGAGCTCGCTGTTTGATGATGGGAGAACACACTCCTGGTTCTGCAGCGGGAATCCAGCTTCCTGTGATCTTATGTAGATTCTCTTCCTCCTCCTCCTCCTCCTCCATGGACAGAGACACTTGAACCTTTGGTAGCTATAAGACCAATACAGTAATATAAAATATTTTTTAAAATATTTTATAAATGACATGACCTTTATTATAATTCACATCCCATAAGCATACCATCCCAGGCCACTTTGGTAGCTACCAATCAAATAAAACTTAGAGAGATGAGTTACAAATAATATTCATCAAATTTTTTTAATATAATTTATGTCAAAATAATTCAATAAAATAATAATCATGATAATTATTGAACATTAATATGCATAAATAATAACTCATATCATAATTGTAATCATGAAGAAATATAAATCATGCCTCCATGTAAAAGATAAATATTATTTTACAATTTCAAACATATATATGTGAATAACCAAAGAAATATCGAAGAACAATAATTAAATTTTTATTTATCGCATGCAAAATGTAATCAATATAAGAAAACTATAAAAGAAAATCATAATTTATATTTTTTATTTCTGTATAAAATATTAAATTACATCAATCAATTTTATTTAATTGGGCAAATCTAAAATTGAGCTAAACACCAACCCAATTAAGTAAGTCAAAAAATAAAAATTGATCAAGGTCAATATTAATCAAAATTTTAACTTTTCCCACATTTAATCAAAACTAAACCCAATCAAATAGTAAAAAATGTAGTCATGATCACAATTAAAATAAGTCATATTTATCAATTTTATATTTGAGGATAAAAATAAAAAATTCTTAATTTTATAAAGGTAAAACTATAATTTTACTGATAGAATATAAAGCAGAATTACGAGAATTATAAAGGGCAGAACTGTCTAAAAGATTAAAAAAGAATTAATGAAACTTAGAAGGGTAAAATTATAAATTTACTAAAAGAACCCTAATTTGCAGTGGTCGTCGAATGTGCACGGTTTCTGCTTGCTCACAACTACTGCTTGCACTATCAACCCGACGCGCGGTCACCACCTGTGCATAGCTATTGGCCTACGCAACCAACCCAGCGCATGGCCCGCAGCCGTCGCCTACGTGACTACCACCTGCGCGACCAACACGGTGCATAGCTTGTCGCATGTGTGGCCATCGGGATGTGCAACCAATGCTATGCGCAGCCGCTTGTTGTTGTAGTCGATTGTGATTGCAATTGCCATCAACTACGGTGTTGCTATCGCTGTCGTGCACAACGCTATGTACGCAATCGTCGTAGGGCTGACGATCATCGAAAATCGCGGCCCTCAACAATATTATAGTCGATAGCAAGCTATCGACGATAATCTATTGATCAAATACTAAGAAATCTCACATAGCCGGCAAGCAGATAACAAGATGAACCAGATAAGAAGATAGATCAATAATATACATGGATCATTCAAGCATCATAAATCAGAAAACAATATATCTAATATCAATTGTAAGCATGAAACCATAATATGCTATATGTTACGCGAAAAAAACTTTAATACCAGGATTAAAATCAAATAACCATAGATCAGATTTAAGACGTGTACCTTTAGATGCCATCTAGAAAGAACTTTATCTGATCTGTAGGGGCACCGTCTACTAATTTGAAAACCACAATAATGTCAATCTGTAAGGAGAACTAGACTCTCCTCTATTTCTATCATTTTATAGGACCACTTAGATTGATGAATTAGGGACAAGAGAGGTTGAAAGACGAACCATAATCTCTCAATGACTGTCACGTATCGACGTTTCGTGTTCATATCAATGTTCGTCACATGTTATGTGTATTTAGTCTCTAGGAGGTCATGTCTATATATAACGAAAGCAAAGGATCGAAGATAAATAATTTGTAGAATTCCTCCCATTAAGGACATCTCCTAAGGAATCCTACTATAATATAGACTTCCTTTCTATTTGCTGAAACCATCATCAGAATCTAATCAGTTCTATAATATATCTTATTCAATTAGAAAGGACTACATAATTTAATATATACCTCTTTGGCTTTTTGAAGATTCATCAATACTATTTTCTTTTCTAAGATTAGAGCTCAAGAGTTAGTGCACAAACATAAAATATTCAACAT
>LVTN01002186.1:14660-28437 GCA_001649415.1 Musa itinerans
GTTCTGAAATGCTTCATATGCTTCTGAAACATTTCCATATGCCATTGATATGTTCTGAAGCATTTCATTCGCCATTGATATGTTCTGAAATGTTTCATATGTCATTGATATCCGAAATGCTCCTTATGTCTTTGATATACTTTGAAATATTTCATATGTCATGGATATGCTTCTTATGCCAATGAAATGCTCTAATTAGCCCTTACTCCGTTGATATGAACAAAACATGCTTCGAACGAAACAACATCGTAACTCTCCATTCAAACAAAACATGCTTTTGTTTCATCTTGTATCTCTGCTTTGTATTTTAAATACCTTATTTGTTTGAAAACTGCCCTCTTTACTTTGGATATGTAAGTCACTTGCTGAGCTTTATATGCTCACCTCATTGGTATATAATTTTTTTCAGGATAGCTTATCACTCGCTAAAATGTGTAAATTAGGTTGAGGCAGTGGAAAGCTAGAAGATTTTGGGACAAATATTTCGTACTTGATAGGTTGATGTTGTATAAGTTCTTTTTGTGTGTAATGAAATATCAATGACAAATCTAGATTGATGTATCTTGCAAATATTTGGAAAGTACCTCTCATGTCGGGATTTTGGGAATGTTAAGTTTAAACTGTGTAATGATATAAACATGTGGTGCATGTTGGTTTTGTGATTATATATATTGCCACGCTTATGGATTTATGATGTGGTTATGGTTTAGTTGAGTTGCCTTTAGATTTTATGAACCATTAAGTGATATGATGGTATGATTATAAACTGTACAGATTTTATGAATTGTGGATTATATAAGTGAATTTTGACTTAAGTGTTTTCTCAGTGTCCTCAAATGTGTGATTGGATCCTGGATTGTTTGTTGAATTATAATAAATTCGGGGGGTGTGATAGGGTGGGGTAGCGAGGAGGGAGGGTTGTTGACTGGGTAGCGGTGGTGGGGAGGTGAGTCACCTTGTCCGAGAAGTAGTGGTGGTGATGGAGAGGGGGAGGTTGTTGGCCGGGGAGCAGTAGCGGCGGTGGAGAAACGAGTTGCCCTACAGCGGCAGTGGTGGAGAAGGGAAGCAAGGGTGCGGGTTGAAGCAGGGGTGTGGGCTACTGGTCTTTTCTCTCTTCTTTTTTTTTTTTAGTCGATGATAACTGCAGCGAGAACGCCGAGCATCGCTGCTCTGATACCAAATGATAAGACCCTAGGGTTTTATCGTAGAAGAAAGAATGGAAAAGGGATGATTACTTTGAGGGGATTAGCCTCCTTGATCACTTCGAGGGGATCAGCCTCCAAGGGTTAGTCAAAAAACTGAATAATATTTCACTATATACCAAAAAGAAACGATTACATCACTATTTATAGAGTTCAACCTAGAGTCCACCAGGACTTGGACTATTAATAATAAATAAATATTAAATAAACTTCTATCTAACTATAATTGAACTAAATAGACTCAACAAACAATATTCAAAAGCTTAGAAAATAAAAGGATCCTAACAGAAAGATAACCAACACTCAATTTCTTAGAAATTGAGAGAGAGCCATTGAGTTATTAGAACTCATACATAGTGATGTAGGTGGTCCCATGTCAACTCATGCAATAAGTGGTTACTCCTACTTCATTACTTTTACTAATGATTTCTCAAAGTATGAACATGTGTACTTGATGAAATACAAGTCTGAGGCTTTCAAGAAATTCAGGGAGTCTAAGAATGAAGTGGAGAATTAGACTAGAAAGAGTATCAAGACTTTTCGATCAGATTGAGGAGGTGAGTACTTGAGAATAGAATTCACCTAGTTCCTTAAGGACCATAGGATTCTATCCCAGTAGACACCATCTTATACACTGTAACTCAATGGTGTATCCGAAAGGATGAATCACATACTATTAGACATGTTGTAGTCTATGATCAGCTTCGCTGACCTCCCCGTCTCATTCTAGGGATACACCCTAGAGACTGCAGCCTACCTTCTAAATAGAATTCCAACTAAGTTGGTGGTGTCTACTCTATATGAGATATGGAAAGGGAAGAAGCCCGATCTTAAGGTTATTAAGATTTGGGGCTGCCCTGCCCACGGCAAACGATACTGCCCCGACAAATTGGAATCCAAGACAGAATGGTGCATATTCGTGGGATACCCCAAGGAAACTAATGGGTATTATTTCTATCACCTCGTGGACCAAAAAATCTTTGTAGCCAAGAGAGCAGTGTTCCTTAAGAAGGAACACAATCTTAGTGGAGAAATTGGGAGCGTGGTAGAGTTGAGTGAGATTGGAGAACCTAGCTTAAGCACCATTCCATAGCTTGAGTCTGTTCATATACCTAGCACACAAGTTTCGACTTTACGTAGGTCTGATAGAGTGTCTCATACTCCTGAGAGATATGTGGGACATATCAGTGGAGAGAATGTTGAGGATATTGATCCTTAGACTTACGAGGAGGCTATTACGAGTATAGACTCTAGGAAGTAGCAAGAAGCCATAAATTTTGAGATGGATTCCATGTACTCCAATAAGGTTTGGAACCTAGTTGATGCACCCGAGGGTATTGTACCTATTGGTTGCAAGTGAATCTTCAAGAAGAATATCAGAGTAGATGGAAAGGTAGAGACCTATAAAGTAAGGCTAGTGGCTAAGGGGTATCATCAAAGGTAAGGTGTTGATTATGACGAAACCTTCTCACCCATAGCCATGCTCAAATCCATTCAAATTATATTGGCTATTACAGTATACTATGATTATGAGATCTGGCAGAAGGACGTGAAAACCGCGTTCCTCAATGGCAACCTCGAGGAGGAGGCATATATGATACAGCTTGAGGGATTTGTGCCCAAGGATAGTCTAGAGAAAGTGTGTAGGTTGCTTAGGTTCATCTACGGACTAAGGCAAGCTTCCCAAAGTTTAAACATAAGATTTGATGAGGCAATCAAATTTTGTGACTTCATTAAGAACGAAGATGAGCTTTGTGTGTATGGGAAGGTAAGTGGGAACGATATCACCTTCTTGGTATTATATGCAGATGATATCCTGATCATTGGGAATGATGTAGAAATGCTCTCCGTAGTAAAGTTTTGGCTATCTAGACACTTCTCTATGAAGGACTTAGGGGAAGCACCCTACATATTAGGGAATCGAATCTATAGAGATAGATCTAAGAGAATACTTGACATATCTTTGTCTAGGTACATAGACACTATTGTCAAAAGGTTTGGCATAAAAAATTTCAAGAGATGTCTCATAGCGATGAGACATGAGATAACTTTCTAGGAGTATGTCCCCAAAGACTCTTAAAGAAAGAGTAGACATGGATATAATACCCTATGCCTCAGTGATAGGGTCTATCAAGCGGATCCAAGCTTAGAGCACTTGGAAGCAGTAAAGTGTATCCTTAAGTATTTAAGGACTAAGGATCTTTTACTAGTATATGGAGGTAGTAGCCTCAAGGTTGAGGGCTACATGGACTCGAGCTTCTAGTTCGATGTTGATGATAGCATGTCTAATTCAGGATATGTGTTCACCCTAAATGGATGAGCAGTATGCTAGAAGAGTTTCAAGTAGGATACTACTGCTGACTCGACCACAGAGGTGGGGTACATTGCTACAGCAAAGGCAGCAAAGGAGGGAGTCTGGATAAAGAAGTTCATCACATATTTAGGAGTCATGCTGGGCAACGAAGAGTCGATTCCCTTATATTGCGACAACAACGGTGCGATTGCTCAAGCAAGAAAATTTGGGTCTCATAAAAAATGTTCTAAGGAGGTTCCAACCTGTTAGAGAGATCATGGTCTAAGGAGATGTGGTAGTAGAAAGAGTTCTATTCGAAGATAACATCGTAGATCCACTAACAAAGTTGTTGTCTCAGATTGTCTTTGAGCGTCACAGGGGTCTGATGGGGATTAGACTTATAGGTGATTAGCTTTAGATCAAGTGGGAGATTGCTAGTCATAGGTGCCCTACAAGCCAATCATGTGAGTGATGGCACATGTGACATGATACGCATTCTTTTTGCTTATTATATTTTGATATTTTATCACATTATATTGCTTGTTGCATATATACATATATATTGTGATGTCCATGCATCTATGTAATAGGAATCAGATCGTGATGAAATAACGAAAATGAGACCGATTCGCTTTTAAACATAGACCCTAAATAATCTTGGTTGTAGGTTACTCGAGAGGGACATCGAGATAACCGGATAGACTAGTGTGCTATATATTGATCCATATGATGGAGGTAATTGGTCTTATAGCTGCTCGTGTGGGGACACTAAGAATATAGTGTAGGTGCTCATTAGAGAATAAGTTCATTGATTGATCCACTCACGGAATACTAGATGGTTGATGGTGCCTTATTGTCAGACAAAGATTCTATAGCCCTAGTAGTGTATCTGGTCCTTAGACTTGAGACACCAAGGATGTCCTGTATGAGTACTCTACTCTTTGATATCAGACTTATAGGTTTGGAAGTTCTAAATCTAGTACAATCGGTTATTGGGAGTGGCAGCCAACCTTACGAGGGCTATTAAGTATTGATAGAGGTTCATCCGTTCTTAGTATCATGAGAGAAATATCCTATGTGTTCTTGTTTAAACAAATCCTTAGCCAAGGTCATTCGGATTGAGAGAGAAATAGTTCTCCGGGAGAATCCGATTAAAGCGAGACTCGATGAGAAACCGTTTGGGCCTAATAGCACCATGCTTGGTATTTGGTCTCTAAGATATTGGATGGTTGAGGGACTATAGGTACATGGTAATTGAGAATAAATAGGTCCATTGGATTGGATTCCCTTGTATCATCTAGGGACTATAGTGTAGTAGCCTAGTACATTCTGTCATGGACTTAGCTGGTTTTCCTTAAGTCGTGCAGCACCCTTGCGTGTCCGTCCATAAAGGTCAGCCTCCACGAAACCTTCTATGGTCCCTTAAGACCTACAAAAGAGAAAATGGGTTAAAAAAAGCACCTTATTCGGGATCCACAAGCAATCATTTCAGTAAACACTTTATAGCCAATGTAAATTACAAACAAACTTTACAAGCTCTAAACAGTCACACAACAAAGGGTCCAAATAGTCCACTACAGACCAAAATCTCCCATAAGTGTCCACATGACCCAACCTTTATTTACAAGCCTAAAATGGCCACTAAACCCAACTAAATTAGGGCTGTTAAGCCTTCGATCATCCCTCTACATACTGTGCAAAGCATGAATAAACCAAAAGATATGGATGTACATGAACATTACGTTAAACACACTATTTATAGTTTTTTCCATGACATTCTCCCTAACTTATTCCTTCGACGTCCTCGTCAAAGCCTTTGCCGATACTACAACTCCTCGCCTTTGCCGAGTCTTCAATCTTCTGCTCCAACTGCAATGCACCTCTTAGCTCCCAATTGCTCTCTACTACTATTGTTGAGTAGTCAAACTTTTGATCCACCATTCTGCTTCAACTCGCCAATGACTCTAACTCTAGTGTGTGGTTGGCTGAGTTGTGTTGATCCCTATTGGTTCTTACGAATCCTTCATATGAAGTAAAAGACCATCCTTACTATGCGCTAGTCTCTCAAATGCCTTATGCTACTTAAATTGGGTGGATGCTTGTTGGAGCTTTAACGAGCATTGCCTCATAAACTTTTTGAAGTTTTTAGGTCCTTCCTCTACAAAATTTCTCCATCAACTCTTTTTTCACTTAGTTGTCACTTCCAAGTAAGTTCGCATTACTTCCGTCACTTCTAAGTAGGTTCGCATCACTTCCACTTTCGATTAGCATTCTGTTGGGAAATGAAGTAGATAATCTACTCTTAGTAGCACTGATCACCATTAGTGAGGATTTGACAACTATTGTTTTCAATTTGGTTTTTCAAATGGTCTTTGAACATGTGTAGAGCTTCTCTATTGGATAGATAAGAGAATTGGGGTACTCGGTTTCATTCATTCTCTTAAGAGTTGAGAAGGCAAAGGTTACTTGACTTCGCTTACGTCTTCGAGGGTTATACTCCATGTATCGAGCTAGTTACTAGCTTTTACCCACTCTTTGCTCGCACTTCTAGAGCACTCAAAGTGTTTACACTCCTTATGTTGAGTTAGCTACTACGATTCACCTTCTTAATGCCATCAAACTTTTGAAATGCAGGAAGTTTTCACCCCGACTTGGAGTAACTCTCTAATAGTTTTGGTCACCTCTGGGATTGTACCATCTTCACCATCAACCCTACCGACTACTCCACTGAGTAACCAAGGTACAACACCACATACTGCCTACTTCGTTCCTTGGTCGTGCACTCTTGCATAACCCAAAGTCCTTCACTTTCGGCTATCTTGATAAGAAGCTCGTTGACATCGGTCTTACGAAGTTGCTTGGCCTCTACCCTTCAGCCTTGTCTTGGTACTTGGAGTTTACCTCCATATGCTCCATCTCCTCGGTCCCTTTCACAACCAAGCACTCTCCCTCCATGAGAGCAAGGGATCGATGACTTCACGGAAGTCTCGCCTCTATGGTACCATGGCACTACCATGCCCATGGCCCTACTATCCGTCACCTCACATCTGCATCTCTTTCTTCATGATCGGTAGATATGTCTCTGTGGCACTCCTCTGAGTCCACCTCCATTTTAACTGATGCTTTGTTTTGGGTACTAAGTCCCTCTAGACTCGTCGTCGCTTCCTCGCCCCTTTTAACCCTCTATTTCAACACCTTTGTGTTCTCCAAGCAGTTCCCCTTAGTCGATGGAAAGATAAACTACAACTCCCATGTATGGCCTCTGCCATCATGTTATAGGGTTCGCACCGATTCTGTTCTCCTTAGCTTCCTTAGTAGCAACGTTAGCTTACTCGGCCTTGTCCTCTGACTTGCTGGGCTCTCTTAAGCAAATATAAGCTCTAGAGCAGTCCAACTCTATAGTTGCTCTGATCATACCTCTACATGATCAAGTCCCTCCCATGAGACTCACTAGTACTTACATTCGAACTTTTTCCTCAGTGGTATACAGCCCCCATATGCTAATGACCAAGGCTTTTATCCAATGTAAAATTCGATGCATGCATGGAAGACCCTCCTCTACGATACCATGGCTTTCACTCCTTGAATCCATAGCCCTTCTTGCTTTCATGTTGTTCACTGAAGTAGAGCTCCTAGTAGCTCTTGATCATACCTCCGTATGATATAGTCCCTCACGGGATTAGATTCGTGTGTATCGCATTACCACAAACTATTCCACCATGATCCGCTGCACCATGTCGCCTCCTGGTGATATCTCCATTGCATTATGATACTTTTAGGATGAACTCGGATTGAGATCCCTCCATGTGTGGCCTCGGCCAATATATCGCAAGGCCTCTTCCACCTTTAATTGTATTTGCTCCTTTGCTAATCAACCTTCGTCCACCCGCTCTCGGGTCACACTCAGACGAAGCACAGCTCTAGGACAATTTGTTGCCTAATAGCTCCCGAAGTCCACCGACTTCGCTGAAATTAGTGCACCATTGTTTCGATCCTGGACCTCTGCCCCTATCAGCATAATCTCTGTTGCGCACCACTCCCTTCATGGCAACTTGAATGGTAGCACTATGACATATTCTTCAAGAGTACCCACCTCCATGTTCTCTTGCCCCGTGCCAAGGCCTTCTGAACCCAACTTCGCCTTCACAAGTTGAGTCACCTTAGTTCCTCCATCAAATGCTTCTTTGAGATAAGGTGCATGTGCCCAGAAGCTCTCTTCATCTTTGGCACCATGCAAGATGAGTCCGCTCCATCAAAATGAAGGACCCATGGAATGGCATAATCCCACTTTTGCCTCTGCAAGAGTTCATGCCCTTGACCTCTGTCCAAGAAAAGCTCTATACCTCCACTCTATGTTCCATCTTTTATGTTGGCTCCCTTTATGCGGCTTGGGTACTTCGCCAAGTTATGCCCAAGTTGTTCTGCTCCTCATTTTGCATTGAGTTTATGGTGGCCCTCATGCCCACCATTCCATGGGTCAGTCCTTCATTGAGTCCGATCTCCATATCGACTCTAAGTGTACCTTCATCTTGTGTTGCCTTAGGTTGCTCCCCCACTTGATCTCGCAATGCATTCCCCAATGCATTATCTCAACCAAGATCATGCGACAACTCCTCGCCACTCGCTCGATCCGTTAAGCTTTGTGAAGTTGTTTTTGAGGTAGTCCTCCTCAACATGTGTGGTCCGTTGCATATGGTTCTCCCTCTAGAGAGCCCGGACTTATCCCTCCTAGATATATGTCATATTGAATCTTGGATTTTGATGATGAAACCAATTGATAGTGTTTATGATTTGATCTGCATTTTGAGTGACGCAGGAAGCTTCGATCAGGGAGAGACAATTAAAGTAGAAAGAATCATGTTGGGCTTGAGAAAAACATATCAGAAGATTGGACGTCGCATTGAAGGATCGGTCGACGTATCGACAAAAAGCTTCAGGCCATGGGTTCGAGCATCAGGCTAAGAAGAGCGGATATTGTGCCAAGAAAATCGGAGTTGCGGAGGTCAACTAGCCGATTAGAATATAGGTCGCAAGAGAGGATGATGCGCCGAAGAATCGAACGAAGCATTGATGCACCAATGACATGCCGGACAACATTTGATTAGCTTAGTAATAATTGTCTAGATCGAAGTGGATTTTAAGTGTGCAGGATTAACTATGATAACGATCAAGGCATAAAGCAAAATGAAGTCCCGGAGTCAAGAATAAGATTTCGTTGGGAGTTCGAGAGTTCATCGGAAGTTCTACCGGAATTGGCCAAGAAGTCCAGGAGCTTGCCAAAGAAGCTTATCGGAACTCATCAAGAAGATCGTCATGAAGTCCAAGAGCTTGCCAGGAGTCCACTAGAACATTGCCGAGAGATCGTTGGAAGTTCGCCGGAAGATCGTCAGAAGCTCACCGGAAGAAACCTAGACTTACTGACTTATTTAGCTTAGTAAATGTCTTAAAATTTGTAGTTAGCACATAATTAGGTTGGAATTGGGCTAACTTATTTATGGGTCAATTAGGCCCAAGTTTGGGCTGTGTTGGGCCAAGTGAAAGGCCCAAACAGTGACCTAACAAGTGGCGCCATCGTGGCATAGTCTCCGAGACTGTGTCAGGTGGTGGTACCACCCGGTGGTAGGGTGTCAAGCGGTGGTATCGCTAGACTAGGCAGTGGTAATGCCTAGTGTCAATGTCCGTATTAGTGCTACAAACGGTGGTACTGCCAGTACCCGGAGGACCCGGGATGAGACATTTTTAGGCTCTAAGTTCAAATCCACTTGAGGCCTATAAATACCCCTCTCATCTCTAGTTAACATACACAAGGACAGAGAACTTAAAAGTGAGAAAACGCTATTGCAATTACTTGAGAGATCCCCTCTAGCTTAAGTTAAGAATTCTAAAGGAAAAAAGTGTGTAAACTCTACCAAAACTTTGAGTTCCCTCTTTCTAATGCTTAGAGTTAGTCCTAAGGGAGGTGTGTGAGGGAATACTTGTAAAAGAGTGACTTGTAAAGGTTATCTCCTAAACCTGTGAAAAAGAGAAAGTGTTGTAAAAGGGTAGTTGGTCTTCGCCCATTGAATGAAGATCGTTAGTGGATGCTGGTGGCCACGACAGAAGAGGAATCGGGAGTGGATGTAGTTCACGATAACTAAACCATTATAAAATTGGTTTGCATTTCCTTTTGAGCAATTTATCTTTACTGTAAACTGCTTTACCTTCTTATTGCTTTCACTACGCTCTCTTATGCTTCCAAGTTAATATCTTTCTGATCGGTTTTCAACGAACGAATATTTTCTGAAATCGACGTTTTTACCACTACACTAATTCTCCCCCCCTCTTAGTGCCGACTCATTCCTAACAGTTGGTATCAAAGCCTCGTTATTTCTCATTTGGTTTAACACCCAAGAGAAATGGTTCTTTTCAGATTTCGAGAGGGCTTTTCTACCATTCATCCTCCTATGTTCAATGGGCAATGGGACGGACTACACTTATTGAAAAACTCGGATGAGATTTTTCTTGCTTTCCTTGGATTTAAATTTATGGAATATTATCGAAAATGGATTTCATAAGTCTTCTCTTCCAATGAACGATTGGAATGATTTGGAGAAGAAGATTTTTTCTTTAAATGCAAAGGCTATGTATGCCTTATTTTGTGCTTTAGATAAAAACAAGTTTAATCGAGTGTTAATTTGTGAAATGGCTTTTGACATTTGGCACACACTCAAAATCACACACGAAGGCACGAATAGAGTAAATGAATCTAGAATAAATCTTTTGATGCATGATTTTGAACTATTTTGAATGAAATCATGCGAAACCATTGTTGACATATACACCCATTTTACGGATATCGTCAATGGCTTAAAAGCTCTTGGTAAATATTTTTTTGAATTTTGAACTTGTTAATAAAATTTTACAATCTCTTCCTAAAAATTGGGATTCAAAGTTAATGACGATACAAGAGGCTAAAGACCTAAACAACCTTACTCTTGAAGAACTTATCGGGTCATTAATGACTATCAAATAACTTATATGGCACGTGACAAACTTGAGAACAACCTTTCAAAGAATAGGAAGGATTTGGCACTTAGAACAAATGGAGACTACTCGAGCGAAAGCTCAAGTGATGATGACTTTGAACTCTTATCATTCAAGGTTAAAATTTTTTTAAAATAAGAATTAAAGAATAAAAATGAATTTAAAAAAATGAAGTTGCCAAAGAAGAAGAAAATACTCAAAGTGGCTTGGGATAAATCAAGTTCATCTGAAGATGAAGAACAAACCAACAAAGGCAAGGTGGCAAACTACGCCTTAACGGCTTTCGACGATGAGGTAACCAAAATCCCCTTAATTTATTTCGAAATTACATAATGCTTTTCATGAGTTATTTTTAACTTAGTTTAGAAAAAATATATATAATTTTTTCTTAAAAATTACATGTTTAATGATGTAATGAAAATGTTAAAAAAAAAAATTGGGATCATCACGTGACACCCTCAACACGTGAAACAGAAGTCTCTGATAGACTTCTAGTGGGGATCGGGATCCAATCAGTATTTTAGTGTAACCTCGATGGACTTGGCTAATGACACTAAACCCAAAAGGTGGGCAACTCTTACCTATCACAACTTGTTATGATTCTCATCTTGTTCGACCTCCAAACCACTATAGTCTCGAGGGACTCGACCAACCATGATGATCGGTTAAGTTAACACCATCATTACAAGATGAGTCTGATTCAATGATATACCCTCGAGGGACTTGACCAAGCATACCATGTCCTTAGGTCACCGGTGACATCTCTATGTCATAGGCAAGATAGCGAATCACGATATAGGTGAGCCTCGAGGGACTCGACCAACTCAACTTACATCGAGAATCGGTCCCAACCTACAATGATGGAAGGCCACTTAGGTTAATCTAATTACCTCATGTTTACCAAGTTAATATTATCGAGAGAGGGGATTTTGATTTGGTCTCCTAATATGACATGTCACACAAATACATATTTAATATATAACTACATCGCATGCAAATATATATACATATATAGTAGATATACAAGCAATCACACATTACATGAGCAATTATACCATATGATTATAGACCACAGCTTAATGTGATTAGGCCCGAGCCAATGGGCCTAATCACTCACATCAAGATCTATGTGTGCAGCAATGCATTTTCATGCCCTATGATTGTCCATCTCATCCTCATCGTTTCCGTCGACATCTCGATGCATCTCCATGCATCGCGATCGTTAGTCTCATGAGTCCCGCTATCGCTTCCACGCTCCTACTATGCCTTCTCATGTGATTACAACTTAATCATAGGCACATAGGCTCGACAATAAATAAGAAATAAAATAGAGGCTCGTAGGTCCCAATAATAATAATAATCACATCACATGTACATACATCACACGGTCCATCATCTTTCGTCCACATCATACATCACGTAGGACTACTAGATAATAATAGTAGTTAATTAAACTATTTAATTACCTAATATTTTTCTAAAATTAGGGACATACATGGAATTTTTTAAATTATGAGGGGTATTTTGGTAATTTAAACAAAAAGGACATACTCAAAATTTCTGAAATTTTGAAGGGCAAATCTATTATTTTTTTAAAAACCCTAATTCCCCTTTCTTCTTCTCCCCTACTACCTTGCGGCCGTCGCCACCCCGCCGACGGCAGCCACTATAGGGGGGCGGGGCACCGCCTTTACCTGCGGGCATTGTGCTTGCGGGCTGCATCACCCACGCAGGCGATTCTGTCCACGGGAACCTCTACCCATGGGTGAAGCTCCCGTAGGCGTCACCCGTGCTGGTGGTTGCCCCTGCGGGCACTATTATAGGTGACGACCGCCATTGTGGGCCGCTAGCCAGCAGGTGTTGTGTTCATATGCAGCACCCGTGGGTGTCGCCACTTGCGCTATAAACGTAGTGCCTACGTGCAGGCAAGTCTGCTTGTGGGCGACCGGTTGCTTGTGGCTGCAACTACACACAGCAACAGATGTTGTGCACACGCGACCTGCCTGCGGGCACCGCCCTTGCGGCCATCGCTGTAAGTGGCTTGCTTGCACGCAGATGGCCATAAGGCTGCCATTTCGAGGGCAACAAGGGCAACAAGGCCAACAATAGTTGCTTCTCTTTCTCGCTTTTACATCAACGATTTTGACATCAAAAACTTTTATAAAACATAATACATGCAGTTCAAAACCAATCTTTCACACGAACAATCTGGCTCTGATACCACTGTAGGAAAATATAGGGCTGACATCACATGCGCAGCAGAAGAACAGAAAACAAAATCTTCAAATTTCCCAAAGATGTGTTCTTCCTCGTGTGAATATTGGTGTGCAAAATCCGCAAAACTAAAAACCATGCGTGAGATAGTTGTGTTACCTACAAAGATCGTATATCCCTGAATCCCTACAGATCTGTAGGAGAGGATGAAGGAGGTCAAGTGTTCTCCTCTCTAGCGGTGATCCACACAATAGGACTATGACGACGATCTTCAAATCTTCAGGCCTACTATCTGAGGAGGAGAAGGGTAGAGGAGAATAGAAGGTGGCAATCAAGGAAACCTTTAGCTTGTGGGTGTTTAGTTCCCTCCTATTTATAGAGGCCCCCTATCAACTTAACCCTAATGGATCCTGCCCTATTGGGTATTGGATCTCCATCCAACTACCCAAGCCTCTTAGATTAGTGGATCTCTATCCAGTAATCTTTCATTGGCTTTTATTGGATCTCATCCATAGGATCTAATAATTTATGGGCTTATTGGATATCCAATAAGATATAGGCTCTGGCGGATATCTCATATCCGAACCTCTACTCGTCGTAATGCCTACCATATGTGTGTGACCCTCTAAGCCCAATATTGAGTTGGTCATGAGTTATACCTGTCAAAACTATTTCTGGTTCAGTGAATTATTATCTCCATAATAATTCACTCAACTCATCGACCATGGACGTACTAGGTGTTAGGATCAAGAGCGGCACTAAGAGGGGGGTGAATTAGTGCAGTGGAAAATTTTTCGATTTCATATAAAGTTTGTCTCGATTCAAATTGTTTCAGAAAGATGTTGAACTTAAAACTTTCATAAGAATATAAGAAGAAGCTCAAGGAGGTTTGCAGTAAAATAAATTGCACAAAAGGAAAAGCAAACCAGAATTTAGAGTGGTTCGGTCAATGTGACCTACATCCACTTCGGATTCCTCCTCCGTCGAGGTCACCGGTGTCCACTAAAGGCCTTCCTTCAATAGGCGAAGACCAACCACCTTTTAC
>LVTN01002188.1:24058-36130 GCA_001649415.1 Musa itinerans
TTAATATTTTCATTACATAATTACATCATTATGCATCATCGAAATTGATTTCATAAAGCATTTTTCTTTTTAGGTGAATCAACTTTTCATACTTAGTTTTCCATACAAAAGCCATGCATCATCATTAAGCATGATATCAAACTTTTTAATATTTTCATCAAGCATGGTTTCACTCAAATTCAGAAATCATCAAGATACACATTATTTATTCTTGAAAAAACATACATATGATCATTATTGGATTTAAATCTAATATTTTATTTCATTAGAAAACATGTAATTTTCATTATCATTTTCAAAATTACTAGCATGATCATAATTTTTGCATTTTCATTTTTAAACATGCAATTTTCAAGAAAAATAAATAAATACATCATGTAATTTTGAAATAAATTAAGGGGGTTTCGATTACCTCATCCTCAAAAACCGTTAAGGCGTAGTTTGTCACCTTGCCTTTGTTGGATTGTCCTTCATCTTCGGATGAGCTCGTTTCATCCTTTGGCAGCTTCTTCTTGCGTTGGTTGAAGTTTTTCGATTCTTGAATAGTGGTTACTTTTGAATCCCAAGTTTTAGAAAGTGAGCGCAAAACTTTGTTAACGAGTTCAAAATACGAAAAGCTTTTACCAAGTGATTTTAAACCATTGACGATATCCATAAAACGGGTGTACATGTCAATAACAGTTTCGCTTGGTTTCATATGAAAAAGTTCAAAATCACGCATCAAAAGATTTACTTTAGAAACTTTTAATCTACTTGTGCCTTCGTGTGTGATTTCAAGAGTGCGCCAAATATCCAAAGCCGTTTTGCACAAAGAAACCCGATTAAACTCTGTTTTATCTAAGGCGCAAAATAGAGCATTCGTAGCTCTAGTATTTAAAGAAAAAGTCTTCTTCTCCAAATCATTCTAATCTCATTTGAGTTTTCCAATAAGTGTAGTCCGTCCCATTGAAAAAGGGAGGACGAATGAGAGAGTGACCCTCTTGAAAACTGAAAAGAGCTATTTCTCTTGGTTGTTAAACCAATTGAGAAATCATGAGGCTCTGATACCAATTGTTAGGATCAAGAGTCCGTGGTCGGCACTAAGAGGGGGGGTGAATTAGTGCAGCAATAAAATCACGTCTTCAAAAAACCTTCGTATGATAAAATCGTTTCCGTTGAAAACCGATTCTTCGGAAAGTTAATAACTTGGAAGCGTAAGAAAGCGTAGTGACTATCTAAGTAGTTTGTAGTATGTAACTGACAAGAATAAAATGCAAACCAATGAAGACGGCAGTTTATAGTGGTTTGGTCAATCGTGACCTACATCCACTCCTCCGATTCCTCTCCATCGAGGCCATCGGCATCCACTAATGATCTTCCTTTACTAGGTAAAGATCAACCTCCTTCTTACACCCCTCTTTTTCTTTTACCGGGTTTAGGAGATAGCCCTTACAAGCACTCACTCCTCTCAAACTAATCTAACACTTAGACTCAAAGAGGAGGATTCTGAAGAGATTACAACAGCGGTTTCTCACTTTTGAATACTTTGTGCTTGTGTGCTTTAACCAGGGATGAGAGGGGTATTTATAGGCTTCAAGTTGATTCAAACTTGGAGCCTAAAAACATCTCATCCCGGGTTCCCCGGGCACGGGCGGTACTACCGCCTGCGTTGGGCGACACCACCGCCCAGTGTCAGTCTGACACTAACACTGTCCTGGGTGGTACCACCACCCAGGTCTGATGGTACCACCGCCTAGGGTGCTGTGCTGGGTGGTACCACCACCCAGACTGGCTGTACCATCGCTTGGCACCCTACTAGGGGTGGTACCACTGCCTAACACAATCTCGAAGATTGTGCCACGACAATGAGACTTCTTGGGGCACTGTTTAAGCCTCTTATTGGGTCAAACATAGTTCTTACATGGGCCTAGATGGCCCCTAATTGGATTGGCCCAAATCCAAGCCCAATTACGTGCTAATTATGAATTCCTAAGACATTTGCTATGCTAAACAAGTCCCTATGTCTATTCTTCCAGCGAGCTTCCGGCGAACTTCCGACGATCTCTCGGTAATGTTCCGGCGGACTCCCGACAAGCTCTTGGACTTCACGACGATCTTCTTGGCGAGTTCCGATGAGCTTCTCTAGCAAACTCCGAGACTTCTCGGTTGGTTCCGCCAAAACTTCCGACGAACTCTCGAACTCCCAACGTGATCTCGATCTTGACTCTGGGACTTCATTCTGCTTCATGTCTTGCTTTTGTAGTTAATCCTGCACATGTAAAACACACTTCAATCTAGACAATTAATACTAAGTAATAATCAAGTTGTCCGGCATGTCATTGGTTCCTTGATGCTTCGTCCGATTCTTCGGTGCATCGTCCTCTCTTACGGCCTATTGCCCAATCAGCCAGACTCCGCAACTCCGATATCCTTGGCACAATATCCGCTCTTCTTGGCCCGATGTCCGAATCCATGGCTCGAAGCCTTCTATCGATACGTTGACCGATCCATCGACCCAACGTCCAATCTTCTGACATGTTTTCCTCCGGCACAATTCTTCCTGCTTTAATTATCTCATCATAATCGAAGCATCCTACGTTACTCAAAACGCAGATTAAAATTATAAACACATATCAATTGGTTTCATCATCAAAATATGAGATTCAACACTGACATGTTTTCCTCCGGCATAATATGATTCTTCCTGCTTTAATTATCTAATCCTGATCGAAGCATCCTGCGTCACTCAAACGCAGATTAAAACATAAACTCTTATCAATTAGTTTCATCATTAAAATCTGAGATTCAACAATCTCCCCCTTTTTGATGATGATAACCAATCGATGACGGAGTTAACCTTAACTCCCAGAGTTATGATAAAACTTGAGATTTATTATGCAATGATTTAAACTTGTTGTCTCAAACACATGAGAATTAAACTTCTCCTTTTTGTTGATGACAAAGGGGGAGAAGTATGTTGATATTATGCATGATTTGATCATGACATATTTCCTTGAATTTTTGAATCCAAGAGTTTCTATCAATGGCATATTGATAGGGGGAGTTTGTTTAAACTTCGAGAGTTAATGTTAACTCCATTATCGATTGGTTGTCATCATCAAAAAGGGGGAGATTGTTGAATCTTAGTTTTTGAAATGGGTTTAATCAAATCAACGCTTTCAAGTTAAACATATTTCTGAAATGGGTTTAATCAAATCAAAAATTTTGAACCGACGTGTTTTATCTACAGCACTAATTCACCCCCCCCTCTTAGTGCCGACTCGTTCCTGACAGTTGGTATCAGAGCCACATTATTTCTCATTTGGTTTAACACCCAAGAGAAATGGCTCTTTTCGGCTTTCAAGAGAGTTTTTCTATTATTCGTCCTCCCTTGTTCAATGGGACGGACTACACTTATTGAAAAACTTGGATGAGGGTTTTTTTACTTTCTTTGAATCTCGATTTATGGAATATTGTCAAAAATGGATTTCAAAAGTCTTTTCTTCTAATGAACGATTTGTATGATTCGGAGAAGAAGACTTTCTCTTTAAATACAAAAGCTATGAATGCTTTATTTTGTGCTTTGGATAAAAATGAGTTTAATTATATTTCAACTTGCGAAATAACTTTTGAGATTTAGCATACACTTAAAATCACACATGTAGACACTAGTAAAGTTAAAGATTCAAAAATCAATGTTTTGATGCATGATTTTGAATTGTTTTGGATGGAACCAAGCGAGACTATTGGAGACATATACACCCGTTTTACGGATGTCGTCAATAGTCTAAAAACTCGATAAAAGTTTTTCAAATTTTGAACTTGTTAGTAAAGTTTTACGATCACTTTCTAAAAATTGGGTTTCAAAAGTAACAACACAATACAAGAATCAAAGAATTTGAATAATTTCCCTCTCGAAGAACTTAACGGGTCATTAATGACCTATGAAATGAGTTATATAGCACATGATGAACATGAAAACTACCTTCTAAAGAACATGAAGGATTTGACACTTAGAACAAATGAAGACCACTCGAGTGAAAGCTCAAGTGATGATAAACTTAAACTTCTCACTATAAAATTTAAAAGGTTCATTAAACTAGAATTAAAGAATAAAAATTAACTTAAAAAAAAGAAGATGGCACTCAAGGTGACTTGGGATGAAATGAGTGCATCCGAAGACGAGGAGCAAACCGATGAAGACGAAACGATGAACTTCGCTTTGGTGACTCACGACAATGAGGTAAACAACTCAAACGAAACTCCTTTAATTTATTTCGAAATTACATAATGCTAAATATATAAAATAAATAAATAAATAAAAGGGGATCATGCTTTTCTTTTTCTAGCTAATTTTGAAAATGAAAATGACAATTGCATGTTTTATGAAAATACAACAAAATGTTAGATTTAAATCTAATAATTAATCCTATGTATGGTTTCAAGAAAAAATAATGTGTATTTCTGATGATTTCCTTATAGCTTTTTGATTTTGATTAAAGATGCCTTATGTTCAATGAAACCATGCTTGATGATCTAATAATGCATAATGATGTAAGACGTAATAAAAATGTTAAAAGTCTTGGTACCATGCTTAATGATTTAATTATGCATGATAATTTGAAGTCTTGGTGATCTTTGTGATTTATGATTTTTGTTCTTTGTCTTTCGGTTTTAAACATGATGGATGGTTTTCTTAATTATACTTATATGAAATCAATCACATAAAATGAAACACATAAAAAGAAAAATATATTATCATTGGTATCAAAATGATAAATCAAATCGCTTGTTGAAAGAAGCCTTATGTTTAATGTGTTATATTTTTTGTCATGATGATTTTGATGATGAGATTCATTTTTATTTTTTTAATCAATGATACATGGATTTGGCATAAAATAAAATAGCATGTATGTAAGAAATCAAATCACTTAAATTGAAATAACTAAAAAGAGGAAAGCATTTTTCTTGAAAATTTTATTTTTACTATCTTATCGATTTTTAAAAAAGAGATTAATGAATCTATTTATGTTATTTTATGAATCTCTTGAACTATTAAAGTGATTTTGATGATTTTGATTTGAGTGAGTTTTATCCAAATCATGATTTTGATGATTGAAGAGTTCATATGCATGAATTGAGATATTATTCTCCTATGCTTCTTTTTGCGATTTACTAAAGAGAATATCTTTTTCGGAATACATGACTTAAAATTTCTTTTGAAGATCTTTTACTATTTGATCTCCTAAGATTTCCATTTGATTATTTAAAAGAAGATTTATCAAAATGAATAATGTCTTTTGGTATTCACATGATCTTTCATATTATCTTTCATGACATGATGTGTAATTCCTTTGTATTTATGGTTGTAAACCTTAATGTTATAAGTAGAGCATTGATGTAAAAAAAAAATTAGTACCATTGTATTCTTCCACTCTACTTCTTCCTTGTTTACAATAACAAAGGGGAGAAAGAAAATTGCTAGCATATCAAGAGAACCAAAATTGCTAGTTTCAATGTTAAATTTAAGCAAATTGTTAAATCTCTCAAATGCATAAACTCTCCTTATACATTTTTCGGATCATGATCTTGACTTCTTGATTTTTATGACTTGAGTCTTCCTTTGAATCAAGATTATTTCCCTATTATTCCTTCTATACACAAAAGAAGAGATATGTCAAAAATCATGACTTGATCTTTCATTTTTTATGATTGGAATATTGATGTAAATTTGTTATTTGTCTTTGTCATACTTTGAAAATTGTTGTAAAGGGAGAAAGAATTACAAGATTGTATTCTTCCCTTCTTTTTGACAATGACAAAGGGGGAGATAAATTTATTAACTTGCACATTTCAAAGATAGAAAAACTTGCTGGCTTGCTTGTACATATAAAGAGAAGCAAAAATTATAAATGTACACATCGCAAAGAGAGGTAAAACTGATTAGTTTGCTCATCTCAAAAGATGTAAAATTTTGCCAACCTTCATATATGAAAAACTTGCTAGCTTGCATGTTCTAAACTTGCTATTTACTATCTTACATTCTTTTTCAAAATCTTGCTAGTTTGAACATCGTAAAGAAAAGCAAACATGCTAACTTACACATCTAGCAAAATTTACAAACTTGTAAAACTCAAAATCGTTGCTAGCTTGCATGTTGTAAAATGATGTTAAATTTTGCTAGCTTGTGCTCTGTAAAGGAAGCAAAAATTGCTAGCTCAAACATTGCAAAGGAAGCAAAAAATTACTAGCTTGCACTTCTCAAAAGAGAAGAAAAAACTCACTAGCTTGCATGTTCTAAAATGATGAAGAACTTGCTATCTTACTAGCTTGCATATCTAAAAATTTGCTAGTTACACTTCTCCTTTTTGTTAATGACAAAGGGGGAGAAGGTATGATGCTAATCATGTATATTATGCCTAAAATGATAATTTGAAAATATGTATGATGATCATGCATGGAATGATGAATCAAAATTTTGATTATGCATGATCACATATTGCAAATATTCATGATGAAATATTGCTTTAACTTAAATTCAATTTGAATTCAAGTCTCTATCAATATAGCATATTGATAGGGGGAGTTAAGGTTAACTCTGTCATCAATTAGTTGTCATCATCAAAAAGGGGAAGATTGTTGAATCTCAGATTTTGATGATGAAACTAATTGATAGTGTTTATCTAATCTATGTTTTGAGTGATGCAGGAAGCTTCGATCAAGGAGAGACAATTAAAACAGGAAGAATCATGTTGGGTCGGAGTGGAACATATCAGTGTTGAATCTCGGATTTTGATGATGAAACCAATTGATAGTATTTATGATTTAATCTACGTTTTGAGTGATGCAGGAAGCTTCGATCAGGATGAGACAAATAAAGCATGAAGAATCATGTTGGGCCGAAGGAAAACATGTAAGAAGATTCGACGTCGAGCTGGAGGATCGGTCGACATATCGATAGAAGACTTCGATCCATGGTTTCAGGCATCGAGCCAAGAAAAGCAGATACTGCACCAAGGATATCGGAGTTGCAGAGGTCAACTGGCCGATTGGGCAGGAGGCCGCAAGAGAGGACGATGCGTCGAAGAATCGAACAAAGCGTCGATGGACCAATGACATGCCGGACAACATGATTTATACTTAGTAATAATTGTCTGGATCGAAGTGTGTTTTATGTGTGCAGGATTAACTACAATAGCAAGACATAAAGCAAAATGAAGTCCCGGAGTCAAGAATGAGATTTCGTTAGAAGTTCGAGAGTTCGTCGGAAGTCCAAACGTTCATCGGAAGTTCTATTGGAACTGACCGAGAAGTCCAAGAGCTTACCAAAGAAGCTTGTCAGAACTCGCCAAAAAGATCGTCATGAAGTCTAGGAGCTTGTTGGGAGTCCGTTGGAACTTTGCCGAGAGATATCGGAAGTTCGTTGGAAGATCGTCGGAAGCTCACCGGAAGAAACCTAGACTTACAGACTTGTTTAGCTTAGGAAATGTCTTAGATTTCGTAGTTAGCACATAATTAGGATTAGGATTGGGCCAACCTAATTAGGGGCTAGTTGGGCCCATGTATGGACTGTGTTGGGCACAATGAAAGGCCCAAATAATGACCCAAGAGGTGGCATAGTCTCCAAGACTATATCAAGCAATGGTACCGTCGATCTAAGCGGTGGCACCGCCCAAACACAGTCTCTGAGAGGCTGTTAGGTAGTGGTACCACCTAGTGTCAGGTGTTAGGCGATGGTACCGCCAGAGTGGGCGGTGGTACCACCCAGTGCAGTGTTAGTGTCAGGCAGTGGTATCGCTCATACCTAGGAAACCCGGGATGAGACATTTTTAGGCTCAAAGTTTGAATCAACTTGAAGCCTATAAATATCCCTCTCATCCCTGGTTAACATACACAAGTATTGAGAGTGAAAAAAGAAAGAAACACTGCTGCAATCTTGTGTGAACTCCTCTCCTTCTAAGTGTTAGAATAGTTTGAGAGATGAGTAAATGGGGGTGTAAGGGTTATCTCCTAAACCCGGCAAAAGGAGAAAGAGCTGTAAGAAGGTGGTTGGTCTTCGTCTATTGAAGGAAGATTGTTAGTGGATGCCGGTGGCCTCGATGGAAGAGGAATCAAGAGTGGATGTAGGTCACGATGACCGAACCACTATAAAACTCAGTTTGTATTTATATTTGAGCAATTTACCTTTACTGCAAACTACTTTACTTGCCTACTACTTTCACTATATATATGAACGTGTTTCAAGTTAAGATCTTTACGAAACGGTTTTCGTCGGAATCGGTTTTAATCGAAACGAAAGGATTTGAATCGGTGACTTTACCGCTGCACTAATTCACTGCCCCCCTCTTAGTGCCGACTCGTTCCTAATAGTTGGTATCAGAGTCACGTTCGTTTCTCATTTAGTTTAACACCCAAGAGAAGTGGCTCTTTTCGGATTTCAAGAGGGTTTTTCTATCGTTCGTCCTCCTATGTTTAATGGGACTGACTACACTTATTGGAAAACTCGGATGAGAGTTTTCTTACTTTCTTTGGTTTTGAACGTTTGGAATATTATCGAAAACGGTTTTCGAATGTCTTCTCTTCCAATAAACTATTGGAATGATTTGGAGAAGAAGACTTTCTTTAAATGCTAGAGCTATGAATGCTCTATTTTACGCTTTAGACAAAAAAGAATTCAATCGAATTTCTATGTGCGAAACGGCTTTTGATATTTGGCATACTCTTGAAATCACACACAAAAGCACTACTATAGTTAAAGATTCTAAAGTCAATCTTTTAATGCATGATTTTGAACTATTTCGAATGAAGCCGAGTGAAACCATTATTGACATGTACACCCGTTTGACAAATGTCGTCAATAGTTTAAAAGCACTTCGTAAATGTTTTTCAAATTTTAAAATTGTTAATAAGGTTTTACGATCACTTTCTAAAAATTGGGATTCGAAAGTAACGGCAATGCAAGAATCAAAAGATTTGAACCATTTTCCAATTGAAGAACTAATTGGGTCTTTAATGACCTATGAAATGAGTTTTATGACACATGTGGCACAAAACAAACTTAAGAACAACCTTCCAAAGAATAGGAAGGATTTCAGACAAAGAACAATGGAAGACCACTCGAGTATAAGCTTAAGTGATGGTGAACTTGAACTCCTCACTATGAAATTTAAAAAGTTCATGAAACAAAAATTAAAGAACAAAAAGAATGCAACTATTTGCTATGAACGCAAGAAGAGGGAAGCACTTTGGGATGAATCAAGCTCCTCCGAAGACGAGAAGAAAATCAACAAAGGCGAGGTGGCAAACTACGCCTTAACGGCTTTTGACGATGAGGTAATCAAAATGCCCTTAGTTTACTTTGAAATTACATAATGCTTTTCATGAGTTATTGTTAATTTAGTTTAGAAAAATTATTTTTGTTGAAAATTACATGTTTAATAATGTAATGAAAATCCAAAAATTATTATCATGCTAGTAATTTTGAAAATGATAATAAACTTTATGATATAGGAACAAAATATTAGACTTAAATCTAATGCTTAAGAAAAACCCTATATAAGTTTTTAAGAAGCATTAATGTGTATCTTAATGATCTCCGTATTGCTTTTTGATTTTATTTAAAAATATTTTATGATTTATGATATCATGCTTGATGAAATAATTTAATGATAATTTGAGATCATGCTTAATTAGTTTATCTTTTGAAATTATGCATGATGATTCTTGCGATTTATGGATTATCGATTTTTATCGTAATGAAAGTGGTTTTTTCGGTTTTAAAAATGATGCATATTTTTGTTTGGTATAAATGACAAAGGTATGCTTGTATGAAATAAATCACATGAATTGAAACAACTATAAAGAGGAAAACATTTTTCTCGAATTTTTTTTTTCTCTATCTTATCGAGTTTTAAATAAGAGATTGATAAATCTATTTATATTATTTTGAATCTCTTGAACTATGAAAGTGATTTTGATGATTTGATGATTTAAATTTGAATAATTTTTTATCCAAATCATGATCTTGATTCCTTGATATTTACAAATTAAGATTTATTATGAATCAAGAATTTTTTATTAATCGTTTTCCTACGATTCTACTTGGTATTTTCTTAAGAGGAGATTTTCTAAATGAATCATGATTTTTTGGAATTACAATTTTTATGATTCATAATGAATTGAGAGATATTATACATGAATCGAGATTGTTTGTATTCTCTCATGACTTTATTTGCTATAGGAAAATCTTTATCTATATCATTGATCTTGAATTCTTGGAATCAAAACTTGATAATTTCTTTATATAAATCAAGATCCCTCACTTTTAATCTCGAATGACTTCTTGTATTTTATTAAAGAGAATACTTATCAAAATGAATCATGACTATTAGTATTCGCATGATATTTGATATTATCTTTCATGACATGATGTGTAAATTTCTTTGTATTTGTGGTTGTAAACCTCATGTTATAAGTAGAGCATTGATATAAAAATTGTATTCTTCCACTCTACTTCTTCCTTGTTTACAATAACAAAGGGGAGAAAGAAAATTGTTAGTTTGAATGTTAAATTTAGGCAAATTGCTAAATCTCCCAAATGCATAAACTCTCATTATACATTCTTTTTTGGATCATAATCTTGATTTCTCGAATTTTAGGCTTGAATCTCCTTTTTGAATCAAGATTATTTCCCTATCATTCCTTCTATATACAAAAGAAGAGATATGTCAAAAATCATGACTTGATTTTTTATTTTTGATGATTGAAATAATTATTGGAATATTGATGTAAATCTAATTTATCTTTGTCATGCTTTGAAAATTGTTGTAAAGGGAAAAGAATTACAACATTGTATTCTTCCCTTGTTTTTGACAATGACAAAGGGGGAGATAAAATTTGATAACTTGCATACTTCAAGGAGAAGCAAAGATTGCTAACTTACATATTTCAAAAGTTGCTTTCTTAAACATCTTAAATATTACTAGCTTATATTTTTTTAAATGAAGTAAAAATTTGCTAGCTTGCATGTTCTAAAATATTGTAAGATTTGCTAGTTTGCATGATATAGAACTTGCTATCTTGAACATCACTAAGACCTCTAGCTTACAATCTCAAGAGAAGTAAAAGTATTATCTTTCCTATCTCAAGAAGCAAAAAATGTTAACTTGCATATGTAACAAAATTTACAAACTTACAAAACTCATAAAATATGCTAGCTTGCATATATGATGTAACACTTGCTAAATTTGCTAGCTTACAAATTGTAATAATGATAAAACTTGATATTATATTTATAATGCAATGATTTAAACATGCATGTCTAAAACACTTGATAATTGAACTTTTCCTTTTTCTTGATGACAAAGGGGGAGAAGTATGATGTTATACATAAGTTTATGATAACATGTTGCTTGGATTTTTGAATCCAAGAGTTCTATCAATATAGCATATTGATAGGGGGAGTTTGTTTAAACTCTGAGAGTTAAGGTTAACTACATGTTAGGACTATAGCTAGGAGAGTCGTAATTGAGAAGGATATTCATGTAAAACCTACCTAAGCTGAGCCCTATTAAACAGGTGAAGAGGCCGACTAGGGTTAGGAGGATGTTTCTTAGAGAAGAAATAGGAGTTGTAAAGGAATAGGAGTCTTAAGTAGGAGTCCTATTAAAAGTTGGTTAGAAGTAAGAGTCTTGAGTAGGAGTCCTATTAGGAGTTGGTTAGAAGTAAGAGTCTTGAGTAGGAGTCCTATTAGGAGTTGGTTAGAAGTAAGAGTCTTGAGTAGGAGTCCTATTAGGAGTTGGTTAGAAGTAAGAGTCTTGAGTAGGAGTCCTATTAGGAGTTGGTTAGAAGTAAGAGTCTTGAGTAGGAGTCCTATTAGGAGTTGGTTAGAAGTAAGAGTCTTGAGTAGGAGTCCTATTAGGAGTTGGTTAGAAGTAAGAGTCTTGAGTTAGGAGTCCTATTAGGAGTTAGGGTTTAGAAGCCCTATAAATAGCCATGTATTCCTCCTCTTTTGATAAGCAATAGATGAATTTTTTCTGCAGCCTTTGAGCAGCAACTTGGAGGGAGGAACCCCTATAGAGTTCCAAGGAGGCC
>LVTN01002190.1:9260-20547 GCA_001649415.1 Musa itinerans
ACGATTTCTTCGGCGAAAATTCCGACAGTTCCCGATTTCTTCTCGGTTGGTTCCGGCAGCATCTCCGATAATTCTTCGGACTTTTAAACGTCCATCGAACTTGACTCCGGTATTCTTGCTTTGTGTTTTCTATTTATCGTAGTTAATCCTGCACACTTAACTCAATAATATGGATTAGATCAATTAACCCATCAATTGATTTTATCATCAAAATCCGAGATTCAACACCACCACCATTATTGGGCAGTACCACCGCCTGCAAACTGATTTTGCACGGTACCATCACCCATTCTAGGTGGTACCACCGCCTGACAAAGCTCGGAAATAGGGCTCTGGCGGTACCATCGCTTGATAGGGCGGTACCATAGCCTGGCACTATTAACTGCTAGTGGTACCACCGCCCAGTCTCGACGGTACCACTACCTAGACCACTTGGGAGGCTGAGTCCCATGTAGTTCCACCGTCCAGTCCAGGCGGTGCCACTACCTGACGTGGCTCAGGTGGCTGAATGGGCCATCTAACCGACCCAATTTAACCTTGTTAAAGGCCCACTTGGCCCCTAATTAAGTTAGTAGGATTTCTCGCAAAACTAACTCGAATTGAAACCCTAACTATGATAATTAAGGCTAGAAAATTACAATGCAAGCAATCCTAGTTGTCCGGCATGTCAATTGTTCATCCGAACACTCGGTGAACTTATGGCAAACACCCAACGATCTTCCGACAAGCTTTCGGTGAACTTCTGGTGAGCTTTCGATGAATTTTCGATGAGCTTTCACTGCATTGATGATTCTTTGGTGTATCCCCCGATTCATCCGGCTCGATGCATGATCATTGACTCCAGCCAAACTTCGATTCTTCTTTAATCATTTTACCTTTTTCACGATCATAGTTAGTCCTGCATCACTTATCTCAACACATAGATTAAATCATTAATTCACCAATTGATTTTATCATCAAAATCTGAGATTCAATAATCACCGCTTGACAAAGACTGGGATCCAAGGCTCTCACGGTACCATCGCTTGGCTGGGCGGTACTATCGCTTGACATCCTAAGCACTAGCAGTACAACCAGTTGACATAGCTTGGGAGATTATATTTTAGTGGTACCACCGCTAGTCTGGGTGGTACCACTACCAGTCTAGGCAGTAGCGGTACTATTAGGATCATAAAGGCACTAAGCGAGAGGGGGGGCGTGAATTAGTACTTTCGAAATAATGTTCCGATATAAAAATTTTGATCGATGAAACCCATATGAAAAATGTGTTTAACTTAGAATGTGAGTAAGAGTAGTGAATAACTAAATCAATTAGTAATCGTAAGGAAAAACGTAAAGAGAAATGCAAACTAGATTTATAGTGATTCGGTCATCCTGACCTACGTCCACTCTTGATTCCTCTTCCTTCGAGGCAACCGACTTTCACTACCAATCTTCTTTCAATGGGCAAAGATTAACTACCCTTATTACAACTCTTTTTCCTTTTCACAGGCTTTGGAGATAATCCTTGTACCGCTCTTTTACAAAAGACCTCTCACCTCCCTTAGAATAATTTTTAAACTCAAGGAGGAAGAGACTCAACACTTTTCAAGAGTTTACAACACTTTAAAATCATAAACTTTTTGTTGCTTTGTCAAACAAGCATGAGACAGGTATTTATAGGCCTCAAATGGCTTTAGAAATAAAGCCAAAAATCTAAATCCCTAGGTCTTCAGGGTATTGGCAATACCATCGCAAGCATTAGGCGGTATTATCACTTGACAACCTAAGTACTAGCGGTACCATCGCCTACCTGGGTGGTTCCTTCACTTGACACAACCTAGGAGATTGTGTTCTAGTGGTACCATTGCTAGTTTGGGTGGTACTATTGCTTGACACTAAACGGTACCACTATTAACCCTAGCGGTACCATTATCGGATTTTTTGAAAAAGTACAATTCGTACTTTCCAGCTCATACGTGTTGGGAATTCTAGGGTGACATCACATGTACAGTAGGAGAATAAAAAATAAAAATCCTAGAATTTCTCATAGAAAATAAGTCTGTTATCGTTGTGCAAAGATTGGTGCGCAAAAACTTGGGAAACTAAAAACTATGTATATAAGAAAGTTGTATTACCTAGGGAGATCGTATATCCCTGAATTTTTATAGATCTATAGGAGAGGATAAATAAGGTTAATTGTCCTCCTTTATAGCGGTGATCCATAAGGTAGGGGCTGCGAAGGCGCTCCTCAAATCACTACCCAAATTTTCTCTTCGTGCACACCACGCAAGCATGAAGGGGCTACCCCTTCTTATTATCCACATGCCCCAAATAGGGGCTATTGGCTGAGGAGGAGAGGGGGAGAGGAGAATAGGAGGAGGCAGCCAAAAAACCCAACCCATGACCCTTTAGTTCTTTCCTATTTATAGAGGTCCTATATCAACTTAACACTAATGGATCATGCCATATTGGGTACTAGATCTTCATCCAACTATCCAAGCCTCTTAGATTAGTGGGTCTCTACCCAATAATCTTTCAATGTCTCTTATTGGATCTCATCCATATGATCCAATAATTTAGGGGCTTATTGAATATCGAATAAGATAGGGAGTCCAATGGATATCTCATATCTGAATATCTCATTGCAACACCTACCATATGTATATGACCCTCTTGGCTTAGTGAATTATTATCTCTAATGGGGATCGCGATCCAATCGACGTCTCAACATAACCTCGAGGGACTCAACCAATCACACTAAGCTTGAAAAGATAAGCAACTCTTGCCGATCATAATTCCTTATGATTCTTATCCTATTCGACCTTCAGACCATCATGGTCTCAAGTGACTTGACCAACCATGATATTCGATTAAGTTATCACCATCATTATAAGATGAGTCTGATTCGATGATATGCCTTCGAGGGACTTGACCAAGCGTACCACATCCTCAAGTCACCAGTGACATCTTTATGTCATAGGTAAAATATCAAATCGCAATATAGGTGAGCCTCGAGGGACTCGACCAACTCAACCTACGCCGGGAATTAATTTTTTTCTATAACAATAGAAGGCCATATGGATCAATCTAATTATCTCATGTTTACCGAGTTAATATTATCGAGAGAGAGAATTTTTGATTTGGTCTCCTATGACATGTCATACATATACATATTTAGTATATATCTATATCGTATGCAAATATATATACATATCTAGTAGGTATATAAGCAATTACACATCACATGAGCAATCACACCAGATAATCATAGACCATAGCCTAATGTGTTCAAGCCCGAGCCAGTGGTCCCATTTAGTATATATCTATATCGTATGCAAATATATATACATATCTAGTAGGTATATAAGCAATTACACATCACATGAGCAATCACACCAGATAATCATAGACCATAGCCTAATGTGTTCAAGCCCGAGCCAGTGGTCCCAATCTATGTGTGCATCAACACATCTCTATGCTCTGTGATCGTCCATCTCATCATCGTCGATTCCATCGACATCTCGACGCATCTCCATACGTTGTGATAATCTGTCCCAGTCTTGTGGGTCCCACTATCACCTCCACACTCCCACTGCACATCCTCGTATAATTACTGTTAGGACCATTTCAGCACTAAAAGGGGGGGGAGGGGTGAATTAGTGCTTTTGTAAAACTTCGACGATTTAGAAAATTCCATTTGATGAAACCGTATCAGAAATATGTTTAATTTAAAAGCGTTTGTAAGTATAGTGAGTAAGTAAGAGTAGTAGACAAGTAAATCAACAAGTAATGACAATGAAAAGTAGAACATAAATTACAAACCGAGTTTATAGTGGTTCGGTCGTCGCGACTTACGTCCACTCCTGATTCCTCTTCTATTGAGGCCACTGGTGTTCACTAATGATCTTTTTCCAATGGGCAAAGACCAACTACCCTCTTACAACTCTTTCCTTTTCATAGGTTTTGGAGACAACCTTTACAAGTCTCACACCTCTCTTAGAATATGCCCAAAACTTAAAGAGGATGAGGGGGATACTTAGCACTTTTCACAATTTTATAACCTAGAATCATATGGCTTTTTGTTCTCTTTTTGTGCTTCCTTAAGCAGGAAAGAGTGGGGAATTTATAGGCCCAAATGACTTCAAAAATGAAACCACAAAAGGTCTCATCTTGGGTTCCCGGGGTATTGGTGGTACCATCGCTAGTACTAGACTGTACTACCATCTGCTAGACTGATAACTAGCGGTACCACTACCTGACACATGAGAGACTGTGTGTACTAGCGGTACTACTACCAGTTTGGGTAGTACCATTGCCAGTATGGGCGGTACCACCACTTGACACTAGTGGTACTATCGTCGGGTCTTCTAAAAAATGTACACTTCGTACGTTCCAACTCATAGGCGATTCTACTATCTCGTCTGGTGGTGTCACCGCTTAACTTAACCATGGGTCATTGAATGGGCCTCCCAAAGGGCCTAACTCAGCCCCATATTAGGCCCAAAGGGCCCCCAATTGAGTTAGTAGGGTACACCCAAATATAACTCAATTTAAGACCTAACTACGACAATTAAGACCTAAACAATTACAAGACAAGAATCAAAGTTTTTTGGTATGTCATTGGTTCATCTGAACTCTTAGCAAACATCCGATGTGTCATTCGAACCTTCAACGTATTGCTTGATCCTTCGACATATTGACTCCGTAATACTCGATCTTGGCACAATATATGATTCTTTGGCCCGATGCCCAATTTCTGACTCCGACCCAATGTTTAATTCTTCTTACTTCAATCGTTTGGCCTTTTCTGATCAAAGTTAGTCTTGCATCATATTTCTAAAAAATGCATATTAGATCGTAAACTCATCAATTGATTTCATCATCAAAATCCGGGATTCAATAATCTCCCTCTTTTTGATGCTGACAAATAATTGATGATGGAGTTTAAACTAAACTCCCCCTATCTATATGTCATATCGAAATAAACTTTGAATTCAAAACAATGATAACCTTCTAATCATAATATCTTTGAATTTAAGTCAAAACAATCATGAATCATAGTGATCATATGCAATACATCATATCATATGTTTTGCATAAGTTAAAGTATTGCATGCATAATTCCAAATTATCATGCATAATTTCAAGATATAAAATCATCACTTAGGCATATCATGCATGATACCAAAACATTAATATTTTCAAACCATCATCATGCATAATATAAAATCATCAAGTATGATATCAAAACTTTTAACATTTTAAAAACATCATTACATTATTACTTCTCCCCCTTTATCATCAATAAAAAAGAGAAAAGAGCAACTAACAAGTTTTAGAGGTGTAAGCTAGCAAGTTTTAGAGATGTGAAAGTTAGCAATATTTGCTTCTACTTGAAATGTGCAAGCTAGTAATTCTTGCTTCTCTTTTGAGATGTGCAAGTTTACAAGTTTTGCTTCTTTAGATGGGCAAGCTAGCACTTTTGCTTCTCTTGAGATGTGCAATATTGCACTTCTCTTTCTCCCCTTTGTCATTAGAAAAAAAGAAAGAAGAAGAGGGGAAGAATTCAATGGTGCAAAAATTTCAATCATCACATGAACGAATGAAAGATCAAGTCATAAATCTGAAATACCATGAATCATTTTGACAAGTATTATTTTGTAAATAGTGAAAAGAGAGAATCATAGGAAATGATCTTGATTCAAAAAGAAAACTCAAGTCATAAAAATCGAGAAATCAAGATAATGATCTAAAAAATATATAAGAAGAATTCATGCATTTGGAAGATTTAATATGCCTAATTCTTTTCTAATAAAATCAAATTATTCCTCATTCAATGATTTTTTAAAAATATCTACTAATTAATGTTTTATATCAATAAACTCTAAAGATATTTCATGATTATTAACGTGATCTCTAATAAAATGATGTCTAATATCAATATGTTTAATTCTAGAGTGTTGAATAGGATTCTTTGTTAAACATATTGCACTAGTGTTATCGTATTTTATAAAGATGTTTTTCAAGTAAATTATATAATCTTCTAAAATATTTTTCATCCAAATAACTTGTGCACAACATGCACTTGCAACTACATATTCAGCCTCGGCTGTAGATAATGCAATAAAATTTTGTTTCTTGGAAGACCGAGAAACAAGTGAATGACCTTGACATATTCCAGATGTGCTTTTTCTATCCATTCTACATCCAGTAAAATCAGCATCGACATAAGTAATCAATTCAAAATTTTTAGTTTTTGGATACCATAATCCTATATTAGGAGTTCCTTTTAAGTATCTAAAAATCCTTTTAACAACTTTTAAGTGAGATTTCTTAGGATTAGATTAAAATCTAGCACATAATCTAACACTAAACATAATATCAGGTCTAGTTGCTGTGAGGTATAGTAAACTACCTATCATACCCCTATAAGTCTTTTGATCAAAACATTCTCCATCAATGTCTATATCTAATTTTGTTGAAGTGCTCATTAGTGTATTAATAGTCTTAGCACTATTCATATTAAATCATTTTAATAGATCTAAAGCATACTTAGTTTGACCAACAAAGGTTCCATCACTAAGTTAATTTATAATCCCAAGAAAAAAGTTAATTCACTCATTAAACTCATTTCGAATTCTTGACTCATATTTTTGGCAAAAGTTTTACATAAAGACTCATTTGAAGAATCAAAAATGATATCATCAACATAAATTAGAACAATAAGAAAATTATTTTTAAAATATTTAATAAATAATGTGGTATCAACCTTGCCTTTCAAAAAAGTATTCTTAATAAGAAATAAACTAAGTCACTCATACCAAGCTCTTGGGGCTTGTATCAATCCATAAAGAGCCTTAGATAATTTAAAAACATGGTTAGGAAAACAAGCATTCTTAAATCTGAGTGGTTGTTTAATATAAATTTCTTTGGAAATAAAGCCATTAAGGAAAGCACTTTTAACATCTATTTGAAATAACTTAAAATTATTACAACATGCATAGGTAAGGAGAATCCTTATGGCTTCAAGTCTTGCCACAAGAGTGAAGGTTTCTTCATAATCAATACCTTCTCCTTGGTTAAAACCTTTGGCCACTAATTTAGCCTTATTTCAAACCACGATACTAAGTTCATCTTACTTATTTCTAAAGACCCATTTAATGCCAATTACAAGATAGTCACTAGATCTAGGAACAAGCTTCCACACCTCATTCTCTCTAATTGATTTAACTTCTTATGCATTGTAAAAACATATGAATGATATTTTAGAGCATCGTCAATATATTTTGGTTCAATTTAAGACAAAAAGGCAGCATTAGCACAAAAACTTTTAAAGAAAGAATGAGTTTGAATACCTTTTGATGTATCTCCAATGATTAGCTCCTTAGAATGAGTATCTTTGGAAGTAGATACATCCAAATTGCTTAGGAGAGGAGAATTTTTATTCAAATTTAAAGTATCAAAATCAAAATCATCATCAAAATTATTTTTCTTAAATTCGGGAATCTCATTAAAAATAACATGAATAGATTCCTCTATAACCAAAGTTCGTTTATTAAAGATATGAAAAACTTTAGAAATAAAGAAATATCTAAGAAAAATACCTTCATCGGATTTTAAAATATGAAATAAAGCATTTACAACCAAAAACTTTGAAATATGAAATATTGGGTCTTTTATTGTTTCATAATTCATAGGGAGTTCTAGATAGGAGAGATCTTATAAGAACCCTGTTCATGACATAGCATGTTATGTTAATGGCTTGGCCCAAAAATATTTCGGTAGGCTATATTCATTTAGCATGGTTCTTGGCATCTCTTGTAAACTCCTATTTTTTCTCTCAACAACTCCATTTTGTTATGGATTTCTTAGAATAAAGAAATTATGGTTGTACCCATTTGAATCACAAAATTCTTGAAAATCATGGTTTTTAAATTCACCACCATGATCATTACGAATAGAAGAAATCACGAAACCTTTTTAATTTTGAACTTGTTTGTAAAATTTTATAAAATATTTAAAAGTATCACTTTTATGTGCCAAGAAGTATGTCCAAGTGTATTTACTAAAGTTATCAATAATTATAAAAATATATTTACTACCTCCTAGACTTGTGATATTAATTGGTCTAAATAAATCCATATGAATTAATTGTAATGGTTTAGAGGTATTCACTTGATTTTTAGGTTTAAAGCTACTCTTTATTTGTTTTCCTAGTTGGTATATATTATAAACTTTATCTTTGACAAATTTAATTTTAGGCATACCTCTTACAAGTTTTTTAGTTGTAATTTGTGAAATTAGTTTCATAGTTGCATGGCCTAATCTTCTATGCTAAAGCTATGCATCATTGTTTAAAACTGTAAAGCAAGTTTCATCACAAAGCTCATAAAGATCAATAGTATATATATTATTAGTCCTTAAGGCAATCAAATATATATTTTTGTGTGGTATTTCTATAATACAAGGATTAGATTTAAATTTGATGTTATAACCCTTATCACACAATTGACTAATGCTTAACAAGTTATGTTTTAAACCATCTACTAATAAAATATTTTCAATCAAAATGTTTAATTTGTTACCTAAATTTTCTTTGCCAATAATTTTTTCTTTTGTTATTTTCTCCAAAAGTGACATATCCTTAATCTTGGCTAGTGAGCTTAGAGAATTATGTTGGATCTTTGGTCATGTGCCTATCCACTATCAAGGTACCATCTCTTGCTCCTAGCTTTAGATTGTTGACATATCTACAAGAAAGGGGGGTTCACTTTAGATACCCATTTAGCTTTAGGTCCCTCATAAAAAGATCTACGTATTTTGACTAATGACATTAAGTTATTTATGGTTCCTTTAGGGATCCAAACTAATTTATATGAGCTATATTTTTTAAATAAATATTTATAAGTAAAATATCCACACCTACCACAGAAATTATATTTATTTTTAGAGAAAACATATAATGTGGGTCCTTTAACGAAAGTAGTTGGCTTTTGTTGAATGTTACTCAGAAAGCCAATTTCTTCCTTTCTATGAACATGACCCTTATTGGCAAGAATCATGTTTAATGATTTGTTACTAATTTTAATTTTTTTTAAAGTTTATGTAATACAATATTTTCTTTCTTAAGTGAATCTAACTCTTTACACTTAATGCAAGGAATTAACATGCAATTATCATGCTTATTTTTTAAAATTTTAAATTTATTAGAGAGAGAAGCATGATCCTTTTTTAACAACTTATATTTTTTACCAACTAATTTAAATTCATCATATAAATAATTAAAAGCATTAAGTAATTTCTCATAAGATAAATGAGATTTGATTAAGTCACTTACCTCATCATTGAGGGCCATTAGGGTGTAGTTTACCATCTTATCTTCAATGGTTTGCTCCTCGTCTTTGGATGCACTTGATTCGTCCCAAGTTGCCTTGAGTGCTTTCTTCTTCTTTGACAGATTCTTCTTCTTTATTCGAGGGCATTTACTTTTGAAGTGCCCTAGCTTTTTTGCATTTATAACAGATGATTGTGTTCTTTTTTAGTTTATTTTTGTTTTTTGTATCTTATTTTACAAGATTTATTTTGTTTCTCTTTATGAATTTTTTAATTTTTTTTGTTAGGAGTGCCAAGTCCTCATCATCACTTGAGCTTTCGCTCGAGTGATCTTCTTTAGTTCTCAATGCAATATCCTTTTTATTCTTTGGATAGTTGTTCATATATTCGTCATGTGCTTTGCAAATTATTTTATAGGTCATTACTGATCTTATGAGTTCTTCAAGAGTAAGATAGTTCAAGTTCTTTGCATCTTGAATAACAATTACCTTTGTATCCCAACTTTTTGGAATGGATCTTAGAATTTTATTAACAAGTTCAAGATTAGTAAAAGATTTACTAAGAGCTTTCAAACTATTGATAACATCCGTAAAACAAGTGTACATTTCACCAATGGTTCTGCTTGGCTTCATTTTAAATAATTTATAATTATGCACCAAGAGGTTAACCTTAGACTCTTTAACTCTACTTGTGCATTCATGTGTAACTTCGAGTGTGTGACAAATATCATGTGCAGTTTCATATATAAAAACATGATTAAACTCATTTTTGTCTAAAGCACAAAATAAAGTATTCATAGCTTTAGCATTTAAAAAAATAAATTTTTCTCTAGATCATTCTATTCATTCATTGGTCTAGAGGATTTTTGAAAATCACATTCAATAATATTTCATAAATCAAAGTCCATAGAAATAAAAAAATTTCTCATTTGTGTTTTCCAATACATGTAGTCCATCCCATTGAATATAGGAGGATGAGTGATAGAATGACCATCTTGATTGCCGACAAAAGCCATTTAATCTCTCTTGGGTGTTAAACTAACTAAGAGAACTTGGCTCTAATACCAGCTGTTAGGACCCTAACAACACTAAGAGGGGCGAGGGGTGAATTAGTGCTTTTGAAAAGTTACGATTTGAAACATTTTTGTTTGATGAAACCTATATCAAAAATGCATTTAACTTAAAATGTGCATAAGAGTAGTGAGCAAGTAAATCAGTTTATAATAGACAAAAAGCATAAAGAAAAATATAAATCGATTTATAGTGGTTCGGTCGTCGCGACCTATGTCCACTCCCGATTCCTCTTTCGTTGAGGCCATCGACTTTTACTAACGATCTTCTTTCAATTAACGAAGATCAATTATCCTTATTATAACTCTTTCTCCTTTTCACAGGCTTAGGAGAGAACATTTACACATCTCTTTTACACTTAGACCTCAGTCCTCTCTTGGAAGACTTCTAACTTTAGGAGGAAGAGACATTTTTTTTTTACACTTCAAGAGAGTTTACACATTTTTTTTTTCAAGAATTCTTTTCCCTTTTTTGGTCTCTTTTCTTACTATCCCAAATAAGGCTAAGTAGGGTATTTATAGGCCCCAAATGACTTTAAAAAATAGAACGCAACTACTTACTTTGAACGTAAGAAGAACACAAAGTGGGATGAATCGAGCTCCTCCGAAGTCGAGGAGAAAACCAACAAAGGTTAGGTGGCAAACTATGCCTTAACGCCTTTCGATGTTGAGGTAATCAAAATGCCTTTAATTTACTTTGAAATTACATGATGCTTTTTTTGATGCATTTTTCTTTTTTTATTTAGTTTAGAATTAATTTTCTTGAAAATTACATATTTAATAATTTAATAATGAAAATACAAAAATTAGGAATCATGCTTATCATTCTAGTAATTTTGAAAATAATCATGAAAATTGCATGTTTATGATAAACAAAATTATTTTGATTAAAAATACCTTATG
>LVTN01002190.1:24472-42125 GCA_001649415.1 Musa itinerans
CGCCCCCCCCCCTCTTAGTGCTCTTGATCCTAACAGTAAGACCATTACTTTTCAAAACTCCTTATGAATTATGGAATAACAAAAAATCTAATGTTTCGTATTTTAAAGTTTTTTGTTATAAATATTTTATCTTGAATGAAAAATATGTCTTAGGAAAGTTTGATGCGAAATCCTTTCGTATCTTTAATAAAAGAACCTTGGTTATAGAAGAGTCTATTCATGTTGTCTTTAATGAAGTCTCTGAATTTAAGAAAAATGATTTTGATGATGATCTTAATTTTGATGCTTTGTATTTAAAGGAACCCTCTCCTCCAACTAGCAACTTGGAAACATCTTCTTCCAAAACATCCTTACCTAAGGAATAGAAGTATGTAGATGCTCATACTAAGGAGCTAATCATATGAGACACATCAAGGGTGTTCAAACTCGTTCTTCCTTTAAAAACTTTTGTGCTAACGCCGCTTTTCTTTCTCAAATTGAACCGAAATGCATTGACAAAGCCTTGAAAGATGATTCATGGGTTATTGCAATGTAAGAAAAGTTGAACCAATTTGAGAGAAATGAGGTGTGGAAGTTTGTTCTAAGACCTAGTAACCGTTTAGTTATTGGTACTAAATGGGTCTTTAGAAACAAGTAAGATAAATTTGGTATCGTGGTTAGAAACAAGGCTAGATTAGTGGCCAAAGGTTTCAACCAAGAAGAATGTATTGATTATGAAGAAACATTTGCTCCTATGGTAAGATTAGAAGCCATAAGGATGCTCTTTGCCTATGCTAGTAGTAATAATTTTAAGTTATTTCAAATGGATGTTAAAAGTGCTTTCTTAAATGGCTTTATTTCCGAAGAAGTGTATGTTGAACAACCATCCGGATTTGAGAACTATCTTTTTCCTAATCATGTGTTTAAGTTAACTAAAGCTCTATATGGATTAAAACAAGCCCCAAGGGCTTGGTATGAGAGACTTAGCTATTTCTTATCCAAAATAATTTCTCTAAAGGCAAGGTCGATACTATATTATTTATTAAAAATTTTGAAAATGACTTTCTTGTTGTTCAAATTTATGTTGATGATATTATTTTTGGTTCTACAAATAAATCCTTATGCCAATCATTTGCCAAGAGTATGAGCCAAGAGTTTGAAATGAGTTTAATGGGTGAACTAACGTTTTTTTTAGGTTTACAAATCAAACAACATAGTGATGATATTTTTCTTAGTCAAACCAAATATGTATTATAATTGCTAAAACAGTTTAATATGCATGGTTCAAAAGCTATCAATATTCCTATGAGTACCCTTTTTTAGGTTTACAAATCAAACAACATAGTGATGATATTTTTCTTAGTCAAACCAAATATGTATTATAATTGCTAAAACAGTTTAATATGCATGGTTCAAAAGCTATCAATATTCCTATGAGTACCCCCACTAAGTTAAACATGGACGAAAGTGGGGAAAGCTATGATAAAAAAACTTATAGGGGTATGATAGATAATTTACTATACCTCACCGCAACTAGACCGGACATCATGTTTAGTGTAGGACTTTGTACTAGATTTCAATCTAATCCTAAGCTATCTCATCTTAAAGCAGTTAAAAGAATTCTTAGATATCTTAAAGGAACCCTTAATCTAGAATTATAATATCCAAAATCTGAAAACTTTGAATTAATTGCTTATGCTTATGCGAATTTTGCTGGATGCAGAGAAGATAGAAAAAGCACATCTGGAACATGTTAATTCTTAAGTCATGCACTTATTTCTTGGTCTTTCAAGGAACAAAACTCAGTTATATTATCTATAACCGAAGCGGAGTATATAGCAGTTGGTGCATGTTGTGCACAGGTTGTTTGGATGAAAAATATATTAGAAGATTATAAGATTCTCCTTAAGAATATTTCCATAAAATGTGATAACACAAGTGCAATATGTTTAACAAAAAATCCTATTCGACACTCTAGAACTAAACATATTGACATTAGGTATCATTTCATAAGAGATCATGTTAATAACTATGACATATCTTTAGAGTTTATTGATACGAAATATCAATTAGCTGATATCTTTACAAAACCTTTAAATGAAGAATAATTTGATTTTATTAGAAGAGAGTTAGGGATGTTAGTCTAAATGCATGAGTTTGTTGTATATCTTTTTCGGACTTTCTTAATTTTTTTTGTAAATAAAGCTTTCATGAAATCCAGAATATCAATTTACTCAGTGTCAAATTTATTTCATACCCTTGCTCCATCACTTAATAATTTTTTATACACTTAGTCCCTTCACTCATTGATTTCATTGACAAATACATCTCTCATGGATTTCATTCGTGGATTTTTTATGGACTTTTAGTATGTGATGATCACTTGCAAGAATAAGGATTTAATTTTGTATGGACATCTTGATCCTCTTAATGAATCCTTTCTCTTTGTTAAAATAGAAGCTTGATTTGATGAAACTCATTTATTGTTTTGGATTTGACTTGGTTTAAATCCTTTCATGAATTTGATTCTTAATGAATTCCTCCCTTGCATTATTGAATGGTTCTCCTTTTTGTTGATGACAAAGGGGGAAATATATGACAAATTAATGATAAATTGACATTATGAATGTTTGAAATAATGTGTCAAATGTATCTTATTGTAAATGCTTAAATGTTTTATGATTGCTTGAAATATAATTGGAATCATCAAATACATCATAAATACTTGAAAAATATCAACATGTATTATATATGCATCATATGTATCGTAGATACTTGAAATGTATCATAAATGCTTGAAACGTATCATAATATGGCATGAATATTTGAAAATGTTTCATTCTTAAAATCATGCTTGATTTCGAATCAAAATGATAAATGTCAATCATTGTGACTATAACGCTAAATTTCCTACTTACAATTGATATCATGTCTCAAATTAATGAATTGTCATCTTTGAAATTTGAATCTTGCTAAATTTCATATTTGAAATTCATATCATACTTGAAAATGATGATTGTCTATCATCATTCTATATTGGACTTAAAAACGAATGTTATGCCTTAACATCATTTGTATTGTGATAAATATGTGGTATCGTATTTTGAGATTGTAAATCATGATTGGTATCATGATGTGCATGTTGATAAGTTTAAATGTATATAACTTATCGATTTGATGCTTAAATTCAAAGGCCTTAAATTCAAGAGTGTTTTTTCTCAACTATGGCATATAGATAGGGGGAATTAAAGTTAACTCCGTCGTCAATTGATTGTCATCATCAAAAAGGGGGAGATTGTTGAATCTCCGATTTTGATGATGAAATCAATTGGTAAATTATTTGATTAAATATATATGTTGAAAAAAGTGTGCAAGGATTAACTACAATAGCAATCAAGGCATAAAGCAAAATGAAGTGCCGGAGTCAACATCAAGATTTTGTTGGAAGTTCGAGAGTTCATCGGAAGTCCAAAGGTTCGTCGGAAATATTGCCAGAATTGATCGAGAAGAAGCTCATCGGAACTTGCTAAGAAGATCGTCGTAAAGTCTACAAGCTTGCCGGAAGTCCACAAGAAGATTGCCGAGAGATCGTCGGAATCTGTGAGAAGATCGTCGGAAGCTCGCCGGAAGAAACCTAGACTTACCAGACTTGTTTTATTTAGTGTATACCTTAAAAAACATAGTTAGCACATAATTAGGGTTAGGTTTGGGAGGTAATCCATGTTAAGGGCCAACTGGGTCAGTAATTAGACTGGTTTGGGTCGGATTCAAGGCCCAGCCAGGTTGTTAGACCTTGTCTGGCGGTGGCACCGCTAGACTGGGGCGGTGGAACCGCCTAGGGAACGGTCTCCCAGGTGGTCTAGGCAGTGGTACCGCCTAGATTGAGTGGTGGTACCGTTGGTAGTTATTACTGCCAAGCGGTGGTACTGCCCTGTCAGGCGGTGGTACCACCAGAGCTTAGTATCCGAGACTCTGTCAAGCGATGGTACCGCCTAATACCCCAAAAATCCGGGATGAGATACTATTTGACTCCAATTTTGAAGCCATTATGGCCTCTAAATATCCCACCCTTTTCTGCATCAAAGTGTGAAAAAAATCGCTAAGTTTTGGGGTGTAAAAGTGTGGCAAAAGTACAAGAGTCCTCCTCCTCTCTCTCTTTAGTTTTGCAATCATTTAAGAAGAGGTGTGAGGCTTATAAGGGTTATCTTCTAAACTCGTGAAAAGGAAAGTGTTGTAAAGAGGTGGTTGGTCTTCTTCTATTAAAGGAAGACCTTTAGTGGACGCCGGTGACCTCAACGGAGGAGGAATCAGAAGTGGATGTTGGTCACTACGACTGAACCACTATAAATTCCGATGTGTTCTTTCCTTACTACTTATTCTCTTTACTACATTGCAAACTATCCAATCCCCTCTTCTCTATTCATTTGCAAACTTATACAAGTCAAACAAATGATTTTCATCGTAATCAGTTATTATCGTATGAAGATTTTTGAACCGATGTAATTTTTCCGCTGCACTAATTCACCCCCCCTCTTTATATCATTCTTGATCCTAACAACTGAAGTATAAGATCAACGCCATCTAGGACCATTCCTAGACCTGTGAGATTCTTAATCGACTCTATTATTTTTAGGACATTATTTTGAACCAATGCCCTCTCAATCATCCTAGTATGGAAGAGACTTTTAGATATCTAATATCGTTGAGTTCTTCCCTACTTCTCAAACAATTTACGGAGATGAAGGATTATGGATTTGGCATTCATATTTTTATGCTGTTTTTGTAACTCAGGAGTCATAGAGGCCAATATATAATACTGAGCGAGAGTGGAATCATCTATATACTTCTCATATTGAGTAAACTCTTCATGAGGTGCACTTGCCTTAGGCTCTAGTATGACCATATCAAGGACATATACGATTTTTTCTACTATGAGAACTATTCTCATGTTACAGAGTCAATCTCTATAGTTCGGACTAGTGAGGCAGTTGGCATCAAGTATGCCACGTAGAGGGTCTGATGGTGATATATTTCGGACAAACAGGAGATGTAGCATAAATAAATAATATGCAGATTTTATAGAAAAATAAACAATCAAGATAGTCATGGCACAGTATCCGAGACTGTGTTAGGCGGTGGTACCGCCCAGACACAGTCTCTAAGAGACTATCAAGCAGTGGTACTGCCTAATGGTAGGGTGTCAAGCGATGGTACCGTTAGACTAGGTGAAGGTACCACCCAATTTCAGTGCTGCAGGCGGTGGTACCGCCAGTACCCCAAAAATTGGGGATGAGACTCTTTTAGTCTCCAAGTTTAAATCCATTTGGGGCCTATAAATACCCCTCTTATCTCTGGTTAACATACACAAGCATAGAGAGCTTAAAAGTGGGAAAACGCTGTAGCAATAACTTGAGAGATCCCCTCCTCTAGTTCTAAGTTTAGAATTCTGTTTAGGGAGGAGTGAGTGCTTGTAAAAGGTTGTTTCCTAAACCTGTGAAAAGGAGAAGAGGGGTGTAAAAGGGTAGTTGATCTTCGCTCATTGAAAGAAGATCGATAGTGGAAGCCGGTAGTCTCGACGGAAGAGGAATTGGGAGTGGATGTAGGTCACGACGATCGAACCACTATAAAAATGTTGTTTGCATTTACTTCTTGCTTTTTACCTTTATTGTAAACTGAATTCTTACATACACTACACTTCCATACACTTTCAAAGTTAAACTCACTTTATCGAAATGATTTTATCGAAACGAAGATTTTTCGAACCGACATTGTTTTTATCCGCTGCACTAATTTACCCTTCCCTCTTAGTGCCAACTCGATCCAAACATTTGGTATCAGAGCTATGGTTTTTTCTCATTTGGTTTAACAACCAAGAGAAATGGCTCTTTTCTACTTTTAAGAGGGTCATTATATCATTTGTCCTCCTATGTTCAATGGGACGAATTACACATATTAGAAAACTTGAATAAGGGTTTTCTTGATTTCTTTAGATTTCAATATATGTTTTTTCTCATTTGGTTTAACAACCAAGAGAAATGGCTCTTTTCTACTTTTAAGAGGGTCATTATATCATTTGTCCTCCTATGTTCAATGGGACGAATTACACATATTAGAAAACTTGAATAAGGGTTTTCTTGATTTCTTTAGATTTCAATATATGGAATATCATTAAAAATGGTTTTCAAAAGCCTTCTAATCTAATGAATGAATGGAATGATTTGGAGAAGAAAACTTTTTCCTTGAATGCTAGATCTATGAATGCTCTATTTTGTATCTTAGACAAAAATGAATTTAATCATGTTTCTATTTGCGAAATCACTTTTGATATTTGGCACACTCTTGAAACCACACACGAAGGCACTAGTAGAGTAAAAGATTCTAAGATAAATCTTTTAATGCGTGATTTTGAATTGTTTCGTATGAAACCAAGTAAAACCATTGGAGACATATACATCCATTTTATGGATGTCATCAATGGTTTAAAAGCACTTGGTAAAAGTTTTTCGAATCTTGAACTTGTTAATAAAGTTTTACGATCTCCTTCTAAAAATTGGGATTCAAAAGTAACGGCAATACAAGAATCAAAGGACTTGAACTATTTTTCGATTAAAGAACTTATCGGGTCTTTGATGACCTATGAAATGACTTGTATTGAATATGAGAACTATCTTCCAAAGAATAGGAAGGATTTGGCACTTCGAACAATAGAATACCACTTGAGTGATGACTCAAGTGATGATGATGATGACCTTGAACTCCTCATAATAAAGCTTAAAAAATTCTTAAAACTTTGAAATTATTTGATGCTTTTCATGAGTTGTTTTTAAATTAGTTAGTAAAAAATTATAAATAAATAAATAAAAGAGGATCATGATTTTCTTTCTAGTGGTTTTAAAAAATTAAAAAAATTGATCATGACAATTGCATCTCTTTATGATAAATGAACAAAATATTAGATTTAAATTTAATACTTGTACACCTAATAAGATTAATCTGATGTATGTTATAAGAAACAATTATGTGTATCTTGATGATTTTGTATTACTTTTCGGTTTTAAACATGATGGATGGTTTTCATACGAAAAACTTGAGTATACTTATATGAAATCAATCACATAAGTTGAAACAAAAAAGAGGAAAGCATTTTTCTTTAAAAATTCTTAATCCCTACCTTATCGAGTTTTTAAAAGAGGAGATTGATGAATTTATTTGTATCATTTTTATGAATCTCTTGGACTATGAAAATGATTTTGATGATTTAAATTTGAATGACTTTTATCCAAATCTTTCACATATTCTTGAGATTTATGAATCAAAATCTTATATCTCCTATGTTTCGTTTTACCATTTACTAAAGAGGATATCTATGAAACTAACCATGATCTTGATAATTATGTTTTGAAACCTTATGTAAATCAAGATCGTTCACCATGATTCTTTCATTTTATTAAAGAGGATATTTATCAAAATGAATCATAAGTTGTTTTCTCTTAATTTTTCGATACCCACAACTTGAGAAAATGTACTTTGATGCTTCGAACATTGTATACATAAATTGATTTTTTCTCTTACGTTTCAATACTCTTTTGTATTTATGATTCATATACCTCATGATATGATTGAATCATTGATGTAAATTGTTCTATATACCTCATTTGTCTTGATTTGAAAAATTGATGTAAAGGGAAATGAATTGTACCATTGTATTATTCCCCTTATTTTGACAAAGGGGGAGAAAAACTTGTTAGCTTGCGCATCGTAAAGAAAAACAAAATTGTTGCTAGTGTGCACATCTCAAAAAAGAACCAAAATTTGGTAGCTTACACAATTCAAGAAGAAGCAAATCATACTAGCTTGCACATCATAAAGAAAAGCAAAAATTGCTAGCTTGAAAGGCAAAACTTGCTAGCTTGCACTTCTCAAAAGAGAAGAAAGTGTTGAATCTCATATTTTGATGATGAAGCCAATTGATAGAGTTTATGATCTAATCTGCATTTTGAGTTATGTAGAACTAGCTTCGATCAAGGAGAGGCAAATTAATTAAAGCAAAAAGAATCATGTTGGGCTGGAGTGAAACATGTCAGAAGATTGGATGTCATGTCGGAGGATCGATCAACGTATCGGTAGAAGGCTTCGAGCTATAGGTTCAGGCATCAGGCCATGGGTTCCGGCATCGAGCCAAAAAGAGCAGAAATTACACCAAGGAAATCGGAGTTACGAAGGTCAACTAGTCGATTGGGCAATAGGCCGCAAGAGAGGACAATACGCCGTAGAATCGAACGAGGCATCGATAAACCAATGACATGCCGGATAAAGGATTCATGCTTTGTAATCATTTGTCTAAGATCGAAGTAGCTTAGGAGGCTAATTGAGTTAGCTTTTGGTGTAATCATGCTAACTCAATTAGGGGCTAATCGGGCTTTAATTAGGACTGATTTGGGCTCATTGGGAGGCCCATTCAGTGACCCAAAAGTTGGGTTAGGCGGTGGCACCGCTAAAATAAGCGGTGAAACCACTTGTGAGTTGGAAAACTCAAAAAACTCGATCTTCAAGGCTATCAGGCAATGATACCACTAGACTAGGCGATGGTACCGCCCAGTAACAATGTGTCAGGCGGTGGTATCGCCAGACTGGGCGGTGCTACCGCCTAGTGTCAAGCTACAGGCGGTGGTACCATCCGTACTCGGAAGACCTAGAAATTTAAATTTTTGGCTCCATTTTTGAAATTATTTGGAGCCTATAAATACATCACTTAGGTAGCAAGAAAGGAGCAAGAATTCTTGAGGAAAAAATTAAGTAAATTCTGTCAAAACTTTTAGTTCCCTCCTCTTAATGCTTAGAGTTAGTCCTAAGGGAGGTGTGTGAGGGAATACTTATAAAAGTGTGACTTATAATGGTTATCCCCTAAACCCGTAAAAAGGATAAAGTACTATAAAGAGATGGTTGGTCTTCACCTTTTGATGGAAGACCTTTAGTGGACGCTAGTGACCTCAACGGAGGAGGAATCATAAGTGGATGTAAGTTACTACAACCGAACCACTATAAATTCTGGTATGTTCTTTCCTTACTATTTATTCTCTTTACTATATTCTACTTTACTTTATTACAAACTATCCAATCCCCTCTTCTCTATTCACTTGTAAACTTATATGAGTCAAACAAATGGTTTTCGTCGAAATCGATTTTTATCGTATCAAGATTTTTAAACCGACGTAATTTTTCCACTGCACTAATTCACCCCCCCTCCCTTCTTAGTGTTGACTCGATCCTAACAATTGGTATCAGAGCCACGTTCTTTCTCATTTGGTTTAACAACCAAGATAAATGGCTTTTTTCGGCTTTCAAGAGGGCAACTCTATCATTTGTCCTCCTATGTTTAATGTGATGAACTACACTTATTAGAAAACTCGAATGAGAGTTTTCTTACTTTCTTTTGATTTAAATTTATGGAGTATTATTGAAAATGGCTTTTAAAAATCTTCTAAACTAATGAATAAATGGAATGATTTGGTGAAAAAGATTTTTTCTTTAAATGCTAGAGCTATGAATGCTCTATTTTGTGCCTTAGACAAAAACGAATTTAATCGAGTTTCTATTTGCAAAACAACTTATGAGATTTGGCATACACTTGAAATCACACACGAAGAATTAGTAGAGTTAAAGATTCGAAGATTAATCTTTTAATGCATGATTTTGAATTATTTTGCATGAAACCAAGCGAGACCATTGGAGACGTACACCCGATTTACGGATGTCGTCAATGGTCTAAAAGCTCTTGGCAAATATTTTTCAAATTTTAAACTTGTTAATAAAGTTTTATGATCACTTTCTAGAAATTGGGATTCAAAAATAACGGCAATACAAGAATCAAAGAACTTGAACCATTTTCCACTCGAAGAATTTATTGGGTCTTTAATGACCTATGAAATAAGTTGTATGGCACATGTTGAATATGATGAACTTGAGAATAACCATCCAAAGAACAGGAAGGATTTGACACTTCAAACAATAGAATAACACTTGAGTGATAACTCAAGTGATGATGATGATGACTTTGAACTTCTTACTATAAAATTTAAAAAGTTCATGAAACAACAATTAAAGAATAAAAATAAATTTAAAAAGGATAAAACAACTTGCTATGAATGCAATCAGCTGGGGCACTTCAAAAGTGAATGTCCACAACTAAAGAAGAAGTTGCCAAAGAAGAAGGAAGTACTCAAGAATGAATCGAGCACATCCGAAAACGAGGAGCAAACCAACAAAGACAAAATGGCCTTTCACAATGAGGTATGTAACTTACCTGAAATGTATTTACCTTACCATAAAATTACTTAGTGCTTTCATGCTTTGATGAATTAGTTTTCAATATATATATATTTTATCATGACAATTACATGTTTTATGATAAAGGAATAAAAATGTTAAAATTAAATGTAATGCTTGTACACCAAATAAGAATAATTCTATGAATGCTTAAATGTTTATCTTAATGATTGTTCGTGATAAAGCTTGTTTTTTTGTTTTTAAACATTGATGCATATTTTTGTTTGGCATAAAAAAGATAAAGGCATGCATGCATGAAATCAATCACAAAATTTGAAACTAAAAGAACTTGAGCTATTTTTAATCTATCTCTGTTGCTTTCATTACATTATCCGAAAAGTGATTTTGATGATCATTTTAGATTTAATAATTTATTTTCATATTTAACCAAACACTTGATTTATTCGTGTTTACGACATGACATGTATTTTATATGAATCATTTTGTTCTTGTATGATTTTGTCATCTAAAGAGAAAAATTATCCAAATGAATACTAATTATTCTTTTGATTACAACTTGAAAGTTTTCGATGAATCAAGATTTTTCATACTTTGTTCTCCTACGATTCTTTTTGCTATTCACTAAAAATGAGACTTATCCTAAAAAACCATGATATGCTACTTGACATCTTGAGAATTTATGACTTGAGTTTTGTTATGCATTATTCCCCTCCTCTTCTTTCTTATTTACAATGACAAAGGGGAGAAAAGAAATCACTAGCATTTCAAGAGATCGATAAATCTATTTATTTCATTTTGAATCTCTTGAAAGTGATTTTGATTATTTGAATTTGAATGAGTTTTTACCTATATCGTGATTTTGATTCCTCGAAATTATAACTTAAAATCTTTTATGAATCAAGATCTCTTATTATGTGTTTTTATATTATTTAAGAGGAGATTTTTATGAATCATAATTTTTTGAATTATCACTTGAGATTTTTCTTTAATATATAAATTATGATCTTGACAACTTGAGATTCTTATTGAATCAAGATTATTTAATATGTTTCTTCTTTTTGCTATCTAAAAGAATCATAATTTGTATCTTGATATTCATAATTTGTCTTCATGAATTATATATCTCATCACCAAGTTAATTTTTCTTGATATATTTCATGTGATGATTTGAAAACTGATGCAATGGGAAAAGTTTTGCACATTAAGGGAGATAGTTTTGCTAACTTGCATATTCTAAAATGATGCATTGCTATCTTACTAGCTTGCTATCTTGCATTCTTTTTCAAAAACTTGCTAGCCTTCATACTTCAAAGAGAAGTAACACTTGCCAAATTGCTAGCTTACATGTTGTAAAATAATATAGAATTTTGCTAGCTTGTGCTTTGCAAAGGAAGTAAAAAATTGTACTTCTCAAAAGAGAAGCAAAAGTGCTATCTTTCCTATCTCAAAAAGCAAAATATGCTAACTTGCACATCTAGCAAAATTTAAAAACTTGCATATCTCAAAAACTAACTAGATGCACTTCTCCTTTTTATTGATGATAAAGGGGGAGAAGGTATGATGATAATTATGCATGGCATGATGAATAATGATTTAGAATCATGCATGTAATTATGATTTTCTATTTTGAAAATATACACGATAATTTGGTATTATACATGCAATACTTCAACTTATGATAATGATGCATGCAATGATACAATATTCATGATGAAACATTGTTTTGACTTGAATTCAAGGTTCTATCAATATGACATATTGATAGGAGGAGTTAAGGTTAACTCCGTCATCAATTGGTTGTCATCATGAAAAAAGGGGAGATTGTTGAATCTTAGATTTTGATGATAAAGCCAATTGATAGTGTTTATGATCTAATCTGCATTTTAAGTGACGCAGGACTAGCTTCGATCAAGAAGAGGCAAATTAATTAAAGTAGGAAGAATCATGTTGGGTCGGAGTGGAACATGTCAGAAGATTGGATGTCGAGCCGGAGGATCGGTCGACGTATCGGTAGAAGACTTCGGGCCATGGGTTCGAGCATCGGGCCAAGAAATGTGAAAATTACACCAAGAAAACTACAGATTGGGCAATAAGCCGCAACAGAGGATGATGTGCCGAAGAATCGGATGAGACGTTGATGAACCAATGACATGCCAGACAGAGGATTCATGCTTTGTAATCATTTGTCTAAGATCGATGTAGCTTAGGGGGTTAATCGAATTAGCTTTTGGTGTAATCATGCTAACTCAATTAAGGGCCAATTTAGCCTTAATTGGGACTAATTGGGCTCATTGGGAGGCTCATTCAATGACCGAAAAATTGGGTAAGGCGGTGGCACCGCTAGAACAGACGGTGGAACCGCTTGTGAGTTGGAAAACTCAAAAAACTCGATCTCTGAGGCTGTCAAGCGATGATACCGCCAGACTGGGTGATGGTATTGCTTAGTGATAGTGTGTCAAGAGGTGGTACCACCCAGTGTCAAGTTGCAAGCGATGGTACCGCCCAATGCAAGCGGTGGTACCGCTTGTACTCGGAAGACCCGAAAATTTAAACCATTTGGAGCCTATAAATACCCCAGTTGGGCAGCAAGAAATGAGCAAGAATTCTTAAGGAAAAAACTGAGTAAACTCTACCAAAACTTTAAGTTCCCTCCTCCTAGTGCTTAGAGTTAGTTCTAAGGGAGGTGTGTGAGGGAATACTTGTAAAAGAGTGACTTGTAAGGGTTATCTCCTAAACCTATGAAAGGGAGAAAGTGTTGTAAAGAGGTGGTTGGTCTTCACTTATTGAAGGAAGACCTTTAGAAGACGTCGGTGACCTCAACAAAGGAGAAATCGGAAGTGGATATAGGTCACTATGACCGAACCACTATAAATTCTAGTGTGTTCTTTCCTAACTACTTATTCTCTTTACTGCATTCTATTTTACTTCATTGCAAACTATCCAATCCCCTCTTCTCTATTCACTTGCAAACTTATACGAGTCAAACAAATAGTTTTCATCGAAATCAGTTTTTATCGTACGAAGATTTTCAAATCAACGTAATTTTTCCGCTGCACTAATTCACCCCCACCCCCCCCCTCTTAGTGCCGACTCGATCCTAACAGAAACAAACAAGATAAATTTGGTATCATGGCTTACAATCTCAAGAGAAGCAAAGTCCTATCTTGCCTATCTTAAGAAGCAAAAGTGCAAACTTGCAAAATTTATAATCTTGCACATCTTTAAACTTAATGATGATTTGGTGATCATGCACGTTGTAAAGTGATGAAAAATTTGCTAGCTTGTATGTTGTAAAACTTGTATATCTCAAAAAACTAGCTAGATGCACTTCTCCTTTTTGTTGATGACAAAGGAGGAGAAGATATAATTATATGAGAATCATATATGGTAGGATGTAATATACTTTGATATTTTGATACCATGATGATGCATGCAAAACTTATGATAATGATGCATGCAATGCAATGATATGCATATAATGTGTTCCAAATATTTATGATGAAATATTGCTTTGACTTGAATTTAACTTGAATTCAAGGTTCTATCAATATGGCATATTAATAGGGAGAGTTAAGGTTAACTCCATCATCATTTGGTTGTCATCATAAAAAAGGGAGAGATTATTGAATCTTAGATTTTGATTATGAATCCAATTGATGTGTTTATAATCTGATTTGTGTTTTGAGTGACGTAAGAAGCTTCGATCAGGGAGAGAATTAAAGCAGGAATAATCATGTTAGGCTAGAGTAGAACATGTCAGAAGATTGGACGTCGAGCCAGAGGATCGATCGATGTATTGACAGAAGGCTTCAGGCTATAGGTTCGGGCATCGGGCTAAGAAAAGCAAAAATTGCACTAAGGAAATCGAAGTTGTGAAGGTCAACTAGCTGATTAGGCAATAGGCCACAATAGAGGACGATGTGCCGAAGAATCGGACGAAGCGTCGATGAACTAATGACAAGTCGGACACCATTTGATTCAAGCTTTGTAATAATTGATTAGATCGAAGTAGGTTTTAGGCATAATTGGGTTGAAATTGGGCTAACTCAATTAGGGGCCAGTTGGGTCCAAGTTTGGGCTATGTTGGGCCAAGTGAAAGGCCCAAACAATGACCCAACAGGTAGAACCGTTGTGGCATAGTCTTCGTGATTGTGTTAGGCGGTGGCACCACCTAGACACAATCTCTGAGAGATTGTCAGGTAGTGGTACCACCTAGTGACAGGGTGTCAGGCAATATAGTACCGCCCAGTGTTAGTGCTGTAGGTGGTGGTACCGCCAGAACCTAGAAATCTGAGGATGACACTCTTTTAGGCTCAAAGTTTTAATCCATTTGGGGCCTATAAATACCCCTCTCATCCCTGGTTAACATATACAAGCACAGAGAGCTGAAATGTAGGAAAATGCTATAGCAATCACTTGAGAGATCTCCTCCTCTAGTTCCAAGTTTAGAATTTTGCTTAGAGAGGAGTGGGTGCTTGTAAAAGGTTGTCTCCTAAATCTATGAAAATGAGAAGAGGGGTATAAAAGGGTAGTTGATCTTTGCTCATTGAAAGAAGACCGGTAGTGGAAGCCGGTGACCTCGACGGAAGAAGAATCGAGAGTGGATGTAGGTCACGGCAATCGAACCACTATAAAAATTTGGTTTACAATTACTTCTTGCTATTTACCTTTATTGCAAACGAAATTCTTACTTACACTACACTTTCGTACGTTTTCAAAGTTAAACTCACTTTGTCGAATCGATTTTATTGAAAAGAAGATTTTTTGATCTGACGTCGTTTTTATCCGTTGCACTAATTCACCCCCCTTCTTAGTGTCAACTCGATCCTAACAAATAGGATTATCTTTAATATGGTTCAATGAATGTTAAAGGAAAAAATAAATAAATAAATTTGGAGGGAAATTGTTACTTATATAGTTTATTTTTGAAAAAGCAAATTAGTAATATTATACCAAAAGAAGTATGGAGCTTATAAAAGCCAAAAGTTGATCATTTAAATTTTTTTAAAAGTGTTGCATTTGTTAAGATACCGAAAGAAAAGAGAATAAGACTTAACGATAAAGTAAAAAATACATCTTGTTAGGTTATATTGTGATTTCTTATAGCTACAAACTTTATAATCCTATTAGAAACAAAGTTATAATAGTCAGAGATGAACAATAGATTTAAAATTAGAAAAGTGATGAACAACTTCAAAAGAGGATAATATGATACAAGAACTAAAAAGTTTTTTTCCGAATTCACCTACATTAGCTAAGTCAAATAATTCAAAAAAGTTTAATTACAAAAAGAACAAGAATGATCAAAGAGTTTATGATGTGACTTGAAGGATTGATACAAATAATGATGAGTTTATTTATTTTATTTTTTTATAGGTTATAATCCATTAATCTTCGAAGAAGCTTATATAGAAGTAAAATACATGGGAGCTTAGTACACTACTAGAAGACCACCAGGCAATCGATGTTAAGTGGTTCTTCAAAATAAAAAAAAATTATACACGGAGATGTGGAAAGATATAAAGTTCAAATGGTTGCAAAGAATATATGTTACAATACACATGATCGACTATTAAGAAGTATTCATACTAGTAGCTCGATTGTGAACAACAAGACTAGTCATCTCCTTAGCATCTCAACTTAAATGGGAAATTCTATAGATAAATGTTAAGTTAATATTTCTTAAAAGAATTCTCAAGGAAGTAGTATTTATCTATCAACCCCCTTGGTTTTATTTTTCATTAACATAAAGATAAAATATACAAGTTAAAAAGAGCTCTTTATGGGTTTAGACAAGCCGCATGAGCATGAAATTCTCAGACCGATAATAATTTTATTTTAAATAATTTTTTATATTTCCATATGATTATGCTATGAAGACAAAGCATACAAGTTAAAAAGAGCTCTTTATGGGTTTAAACAAGCCCCATGAGTATAAAATTCTTAGACCGATGATAATTTTATTTTAAATAATTTTTTTAGATTTCCATATGATTATGCTCTTTATATAAAAACTAATCCTAATGGAGATACATACTTGTTTGCTCGTATGTAGGTGATTTAATTTTTACACACAATAGGTCTATCATGATTATAAAATTTAAACACTCAATGAAGGAGTTCGAGATAACAGACTTAGACTTAATAATTTATTTCTTGGGCATCGAAGTCAAACAATAATGAAGAAAATTTTATTCCACAAAGACACTATAGAAAAGAGCCTTTGAATAAATTTTCTATCAAAGATTATCATCCTATTGATACAATGGTTGTACCAAGTTGACTAAAGAAGGAGAATATAAACAAATTAGTCTAACTTATTATAAAAGTTCATTTAGATGTTTAAAATTTTTTATATGCACTCGACATGGTATATTATTTGAAGTTGAATTGATAAATAGATTGATAGAAACTCCTAAAGTATCTCACTCAAAGAATACTAAGAGGATATTATAATATATTAAATGGATGATAAGTTATATGCTTCGTATAAGGAGTTAGATTTTGTTGAATTTCTTAATAATGATTGGACAAGGAGGTATGATGATAGAAAAAAGTATAAGGAGTTTCATATTTTATCTTAGTAAAGCTACATTTATATAATCATTAAAAAAAAATCTATTGTTGCTCTATCAACTTGAAAGATATAATATGTTGCAATAACCTTTTGTGTTTATCATGCAATTTGGTTAATAATACTATTTCAGATACTTCATATACAGCAAGAAAGTTTAACCAAGATTTATGGTGACAACTTAATAATTGCTTTAGTCAAGAATCTAATATATCATAAAGATCGAAGTATATTGATATGAGATTTTACTTTATAGGAGACTAATGAAGTTACTAAGAAAAGTGAATAAGCAGTGAATATATACTCTCAAAACTCCTCAAATTTAAAATATTTTAATAATTTGATAAGTTAGATAAAAAAAGTTTAAGAGAGATACTATTAGAATTAAATTTGTCTATCCTTTCAAACCATCATAAAGAAATTTATTATATCAAGAAGTAAAACACATTAAAAACTCTGTAGTAGAATGAATCAAATTAACTATGAGTTCTTGATAGTTAAAAAAAAAATTATATTAAATATATTAAATTTATTATATCCACGAAGACTACATAGACTTCGTGTGTTATGTCATAAGAGTTAACGATTTAGAGTTATATAGTAAAATTATTTTGAGTACAAAAAGATTATATTATATTATCTGAGTCATAAGCTTCATCTCTTGTATCTATCCATTCAAAATGATATATTGATATAAGACTTAATTGGAAAATAACATGTTTTACTCGATTTTATCGAGCAGGAATTCTTCGTAAACGTTGCAAAAGATGCAATCCAATAAAAAAACCAGTACAAGCTGAGCAGGATATGGAT
>LVTN01002191.1:15751-41120 GCA_001649415.1 Musa itinerans
AAATTATGAATATTAAGAGACATATTATGATTCTTTTTATATAACTCAAATAGCAAAAAGAAATAATCATAGTAAGTAATCTTGATTTATAAAAAGAATTCTCAAGTTATAATTCCAAGAAATCATGATTCATTTCGATAAATTTCAAGTTATAATTCCAAGAAGATTAGACATCGTGCCGGTGGATCGGCACAACGTCCAATCTTCTGACATGTTCCTTTGGCCCAACATGATTTTCTGCTTTAACTGTCTCATCCTGATCGAAGTATCCTTCGTCACTCAAAACACAGATTAAATCATAAACATATATCAAGTGGTTTCATCATGAAAATATGAGATTCAACAGGGTTGCCATCTCCTATTCTCCTCCCCTTCTCCTCCTCAGATAGCAAGCCTGGAGATTTGAGGAGCATTGTCACAGCCTTGTTATGTGAATCACCGCTAGAGAGGAAGACGCTTGACCTCCTTCACCCTCTCCTAGAGATCTGTAGGGATTCAAGAATATATGATCTCCCTAAGTAATACAATCTATCTCATATGTGGCTTTTAAGTTTCGTAGATTTTGCGCACCAATCTTCGCACGATGGCGAACACATCGATAAGAAATTTTGGGATTTTATTTTTATGTTCTTACGCTGCGTATGTGATGTCACCCCCTAAGATTTTCCTATAAAACCAAGCGAAACCATTGGAGACATGTACACCCATTTTACGGATGTCATTAATGGTTTGAAAGTTTTTCTAATTTTGAACTTATTAACAAAATACTAAGATCCCTTCTAAAAAGTTGGGATCCGAAAGTGACAGCAATACAAGGGACAAAGAACTTGAATAATTTTCTTCTTAAAGAACTTATCGATTCTTTAATGACTTATGAAATAACACGTGATGAAAATGATGAACATGAGAACAACCTTCTAAAGAACATGAAGGATTTGGCACTTTATACAAATGAAGACCACTCGATCAAAAGCTCAAGTGATAATGACTTTGAACTCCTCGTAATAAAATTAAAGAAGCTCATAAAATAATAATCTAAGAATAACAATGAACTTAAAAAGGATAAAATAACTTGTTATGAATGCAATTGATTGGGACACTTCAAAAGCGAATGTCCGCAACTGAAGAAGAAAGTGCTCACATAAAAGAAGAAGTAAGCACTTAAGGCAACATAGGACGAAACAAGTACGTCCGAAGATGAGGAGCAAATGAACAAAGATGATGTGGTGAACTACTCCTTGGTGGCCTTCGACAATGAGGTAAGTGACTCAACCAAAACTCCTTTACCTTATTATAAAATTACTTGATGCATTTCATGAGTTATTTTTAAATTAGTTAGTAAGAAATAAAAAATACAAAAAAAAATCACTCCTCTTTCTAGTAATTTTAAAAAATTAAAAATGAGCATGACAATTGCATGTTAACTCCTTACACTAAATGCAATGAGTTAGATTCACTAAAAAAGAAAAATGTATTACTACAACAAATAATAATAAAAGAAAGATCATTGGAATTAAAATAATTATTAACAAATCGAATCTTTGTTTGAAAATGAGTAAGTGATAAAAATTTGAATCTAATGCTTGCATACCAAATAAAAATATTTCTATGAATGCTTAAATGTTTATCTTAATGATTTTCATGATGAAGCTTGTTTTTCAGTTTTTAAATATTGATGCATGTTTTTATTTAGCATAAAAGACAAAGGCATGCTTATATGAAATAAATCACATAAATTGAAACACATAAAAAGGGGAATGTATCTCTTTTGAAAATATCTTTATTTCTAAAACTTATCAAGTTTTTCAATCCATGTATATTATTATTTTTTGAATCTCTTGAAATATGAAAGTGATTTTGATGATATGAATTTGAATCAGTTATTATCCAAATCATGATCTTGATATCTTGATAATTATAACTTGAGATTTTTATATAAATCAAGATCATTCACTATGATTCTTTCATTTTATTAAAGAGAATTATCCAAATGAATCATGATTTCTTTTTTGAATTCTCAGAATTATAAATTAGATTTTTTTTATGAATTATTTTTTATTCACTCTTTCACTAAAAAGGAGAAGAGAGTTGTATGAGGGTAGTTGATCTTCATCCATTAAAGAAAGATCGTTAGTGGATGCCAGTGGCCTCAACGGAGGAGGAATCGAAAGTGGACATAGGTCACGACGATCGAACTACTATAAACTCGATGTACTTGGTTTACATTTTTATTCTGATTTTCATTCTCATATTGTAAACTGATTTACTTGCTTACTACTCTCACTACGCTTATGAATGGGCTTTCAAGTTAAACTCTTTCCAATATTGGTTTTCATCGAATGAGAATTTTCAAACCGTCATTTTTATCGTAAACACTAATTCACCCCCTCTCTTAGTGCCGACTTGATCCTAACAATAGTTATATCATTACTTTTATATTGATGAAGATCGGTGAATTTGGTACCATCACCAGTGAGATGATGACCACATCTTGAATCAATAATCCAATCATTTTCAAAATTGATAGATGCAATGGTCTTATTAGTTTAGCTATAAAGCATTTGCCCTAATTTTCATCGATAGCATTAGAACAATCTTCTTTATTTGTAATATTTTTTTCTTTAATCTTCACATGATAATTGTTCTTGATATTGCCTAACTTGCCACACCTATAATACTTGATCTTCTTTCAATTTGCACCATTATTTAAAGAAGACTCTTGCTTGCTGTTAGCATTATCCTTCTTCTCTTTATCACTATCATAATTCTTTTTTTTTATTTGTCAAAGGGGCATCTCCATCTCCCCTTGAAGTATAAACTTCTGTCATTTGATAAGCTAGGGATTCTTGAGAAATAAGAAGATTTTCCAACTCTATTAAGGATGTGTTTATTTAACTCATCCTTGAATAGATGTAATACAAGGAGTATTTTTTTTTCGAAGAATCCTAATATAACGTTTCATTGGTGCATCAAAAATAGACTTATTTAGATCTAAGAGTGATATCTCTAAATATAAATTTTTAATATTAAAAAAATACTAAGAAATTAAGAGATCACCTTGGATAATATTTGCTAAATTATTCTCAAAATACTAAAGTCGAGCCATATTCTTTTTGTTGAGTAATGCATCAAGAGTAATCTAAATCTCTAAAGCTAATTTACAATGAATAATATATTCAAAGATATCATAAGAAATAGATCTTTTTAATACCTTTGCATTTAAAGTCCTTCATCTCTTCATAGCGTTTCCATATGTAGTATCTAGTGTTATTATTATATTGCCACTAACCACATCCCATATATCTTCCCTTATAAGATAAGATTTCAAACAAGCCTTCCAAATCTTATAGTTAGACTGATTGAGAAGTTTAATACTAAATTCACCAACTCGACTATAATATTTCATAGTTAAAAAAGATTATCTTCTTCAACAAAGAGATCTTCAAAACACATATTACCATCCTTGTGGCTCTTAAAAACATAGATATCATATGAAGAAATGAGAGGATCACATGCAAATGTAACTCTTTCTCAAATAGTAGTAACAATGTACTACTAGCCTAAGATCAAACCAAATAAAAGAAAAAAATCAAAACGGAAAAGAAAAACTTTATTGAACTTCTCAAATAAAAAAATACTTGAATGATTTTTAGACCTGATTTGAATACTTGAGGCTTCAATTAAATGTCACTTATTTATAGATTAAAATATAAAATCCTCCATCTCTACAATTCTATCTAATATATCTTGTAAAATATATTTTAAACTAAGAATTCCTTATCATTAAAACTCTATCTAATTTTATTTAAAATATAAAATATTAATTTATAATTTTTTAAAATATATTTTAACTTCTGTTACGTCTCCATTCTCTCTGTCACCGATTCAAAAGATGAAATATGAACACTGGAAACTCTCTCTATCTCTCTCTCCCCTATGTGTGCTGTAGAGTTACTTGGAAAAGGCCACTGTGGAACGTACATTTGTTTCCATCTCTTTGCCTAGTTCTCGTGCGTGGTCTTCTCTCTCTTGCCTTCGTGTACCCATTACAAAGTCAGCTCTTCTGCTTCCAGCGGCGATCGGAATTGCTCTCTTATTTCTCTCTCTCTCACGAAACAAGAGGCCGCTCAATATAAAATACATAAGCTAATAAGAAAGAGGAGAATCGAAGTTTACTACGGTAAACGTGCTCACGCGTGCGCTGCACTTCTTGTTGGTTTTCCCTCGTCGCTTTATCTGTTTGATATCTGTTCTGTTCTCTTTTCGTTGTGAGATGGCTGTCGTCGAAGCCTTCACGGGCACCGGCTTCACTGTCCGCGGCGGGCTGCCCTGGCAGTGCTCCCACGTGCCGCATTCCCCGCCGACACCACGGTCCCCTGCCTCTCACGTGCTGACGCGCAGCACTTCACCCCTTCTGCTCCATGGCCGTGGACTCATCGACCCTGGGCTTTCGTAATTCATGCTCGACCGTTGACCTGACGACGTTGACCGAGGGTATGAGAGAGAAGTGTAGGTAGGACAGAAAGGGGAAGTAGAGGTAGCCCTGTTCTTGGATGGAAACTAAAGCTATAGGGTTAGCTGAAATGGGTAGGGTGACTGCAGCCGACAACAAGGACGATGCCAGCCGCATTTGCCCTACATGCGCGTATCCTCCTGATAAAGCCTGCACTCACCTTATCTATCTCTCTTGGCTTTCTTGTCTTTCTATCGGAGAAGAAAGGAACGGGAATGAACATAAACAACAGTAGAAGTTGGGGAAGAAACAAATATTGCAGCAGCAGCGGACTTGTAGATAATTGAGTCCTCTCTCCTGACTGCATGCCTCCACCCTGAACTTTCCCCCTTGCATGAGCTTCTGAAGAGTTCCTACACAAACTTCCCATTCTACCCCTCTGTTGTTTGTCCTCGGAATACTCTTCTCACATCCTGTAAATACTCCCTTCCTCTTCCTAACTCTCCACAAAGAGCTATTGTCCTCCTCTTCTTCTTCTTCCAAGTCTTCGTTATAGAGCTTTAAGCTCTAGGTGAGGTTTTAGAGTGATTAGAAGGATGCAGTACCAGGCGGCGGCAGCAGAGGCGGGGACGTGGGGGTATGTGACGGCGGCGCGGGGGGCAACGATGGAGGAGGTGGAGCGGCTGGCGGCGGAGAGCGCGGTGGTGATCTTCAGCGTGAGCACGTGCTGCATGTGCCACGCCGTGAAGCGGCTCTTATGGGGGATGGGGGTGAGCGCCGCGGTGGTGGAGCTGGACGAGGACCCGCGGACGGAGGAGATAGATGGCTCTCTCGCCCGACTCCTCGGTCGCCGGCCCGCGGGGGGCACCCCTGTCCCCGTGGTATTCATCGGCGGGAAGCTGGTGGGAGCCATGGATCAGGTCATGGCCGCCCACATCAAAGGCACCCTCGTCCCCCTCCTTAAAGAAGCTGGCGCTCTCTGGCTCTGAAACGACCACGTCGAAAACCAGTCCATGCAAGAAGCATAACCAAGTGCATAGTGTCTTCCTCTTATTATGCAACCACAAATAAAGGAAAGAGAGGATAGAGGAGAGGGGAGAGGGAGGTTGAGGTTTTACTGTAGTTCCTCCGATCCATCTTGAGTACAACATCAGCATGGGTGGGCTTTGCATGATACATTCTTCCTTTCTAGAGCTCTTGTTGGTGATGATCGTGAGAATAGAAAATGATCTTTAAATCGACAAAGAGAACGAAAAAAAAAAAAGGTTCTTTTCCGGGCGAATTTCTTAAAAATGTTCTTTTTAACTTTGAAAAAACTTTCAAATAAGGCTCCAATTTTGAGAAATTTTTATATAGTATTATTTTAATCACCATCCTATCCTTATTGGCCACTGTCCTTTCCCTGATCACATTTTCGTCCCATCAGCTGCCCCCCTTTGCCATGAACAGTCGTTTGTCATTCATGGTACAAGCATAGTTTATGTGTGCAACTATAATTGTGTGTAGAGGCCTATAATTGTGTGTAGAGGCCTTGCTCTTGTAGAACCCCAACAGTCATGCATTTGTTGTCCGTAGGCCTCCCTCATTATTGAGGACCATGCATTCCCCCTGCCATCGGCTGTTTTCCCCGCGCTGAGGGGAGTGCGTGTGCATGCAATGCACTTTTGTCGTCGATCACAGGTAAGGAACAAGAGAGGGGCAATTCATACTCATGGAACCAAGGGCGGGGTAGAGAAGCATAGGCAACAAGTCTAATGATGACGATGATGGATCCGACAAATATAAAGGTAAGACAATCTTGTTATATAATCAGGACTACTCTACCAAAAATTTTGAAAAATCAAAACTTTTTTGTTTTTGAGAATTTGTCCATCTTTTTATCATGTTATTTGTGGAAGATTAAAATTGTAATGTGAAAATTTTAACACTATGATTAAAATCAAAAGTATCATAGGTGAAGAATAAATCCTACCTACCTTTATATGTCATAATAAATATGGGTACGAGATCAACAGTAAACAAACTAGACTAGTAGGATTAATCAAAGTGGTGATATCCTGTGGTGACAGGAGAGGCAAAAGATAATTAAGATAATTAAGAGAGCTCTTTCTATTTATCTCCTACATTTCAACTTCCTGTCTATCGATCATATAACTTTAATTTAAATTTAAATATATTTTATGCTAATTTAATTGAACTATATAATTAAATCATTTACATTACGTTGATAAAGTGGAGTAGTGCTTTACGTCTCCTGTACCCATCGGTACATGCACAGACTGCCGGGGATCGCTCAGTCTCCATAAAAGAACATGAAATAACTCTTCTAAATGTGCAGTCGGGTGTTCCACCAGTGATCCAATAGCACAAATCTCCACGATATTGTGTAGCACATCAATTCTCCCGTTCTTTTCTCTCTCTCTCACTCTCTCTCACATGTTACGTTCACTAAGAATATACGCAAAATACTGCCAGTGTCTTAACATTAAACTCAACTTAGTGATCTTAGGAGAATACCTCAGCATGAATCTCTTGAAGATTAACTTTTCCTTTCTTTCCTTTGGTCCATAAAATCTTACGTTCTCTATCTCTATACTACTCGATCTAATAAAACAACAACAGAACTCTTTATTTTTTATTCTCTTTTTCGAGTTTTATCACCTTAACACTTTCTACGATAGTAGAAATGATACATCAAGATGGAAGACTAGAGGGAGATAATTAAACGCATGTCTTTTAATTTTTCTTATGGCATTATGGGTGGTCAAAATATTTCTATTTCATTGGATGATTTACCTTAAGTAAAAGATCATAGACAGATAATGTAGCATGCACAACGGAGAAATGTATCAAAGAACTATAATTTAAGCAACAAGCAGGAGATTTTGTATTCATACAAAAACATTGAGCTAGATAACTTAATGAAATAGATATATGTTTGAAGTGTTTGATATAAAGTTAGTAGTTATGAATATTTTTCTTCTGATTGGAAAAGAGAGGATTGTTTTCCATCAAGCAGCATCTCTTCTATCTTACACATGTTATAGATATCCCTAATGGATATACAAGCCTACAAAATGAAACAAAAAAAGTTACATGTGCATTGACCTAAATATTTTGCGTTGGGCTTTTTTTAATTTTATTCATTATCATCAAAGTTGGTAGAAACATAGGAGACACCCTATGTTTTGTAACTCCACAATTTGGCTTCTACCATGAAGGCTCTTCCTATTTAATGTTAGGCTGACAGCCCACATTCAACCCAAAGTGGGCTTTATCAGCCCACAGCCCACCTCCTCACTTAACCTAACCCTAATTCATATTAGGGGGTTATGGGTAGCTATGTTTTAAAGGCAGAAAGAGGCATAAATATGGCAACAACGAGGGCAGCATTTGAGATTTTTTACAGCATCAAAAAGAGGAGAAAAATATAGAAATCCAAGGAGAAAGAAAGGGAAGAAAATAAGGACACACAAAGAAACTATTCTCAATCATCTAGCAGTGTTCTCATATCAAGTTAGATCAAATCTACAGTAGATTCTTACTATGATTATTTAGGAAGAATTAGAGGGAATTTAGAATTTTGTGTACAGTGACGTAATCCTTGTATCCCAGTTATTCTCTTGTGATTGTTGCTAGGGTTTTGGGCAAGAGATTGAGATTTGTATATTCATTATTCTTATAGTGGATTATCTCTAGTTTGCCCCATGGTTTTTACCCTTCACATTGGAGGGGTTTTCCACGTATATCTTGATGTTCTATTTTATTGTGATTCCATTTAATTTTCGTTGCGTGTTATGGCCTGCTAGTATTTGTTCATATACAAAAGTTATTTCTCTTTATATCCCATCAACTGATATTAGAGCAGGGTTATAGTGATTTAATTTTGTATTTGAACATGGAGGCCAGTAATGTTTCTCGCATGATTACTTTAAATAAAAATAATTGGATGATATGAAAACTAAGAATGAAAGATCTCTTATATTGCAAAGATTTGTATGGACCTTTGCAGGGGGATAGTGCAAAACCCACAACTATAATAGATGATGAGTGAAAGAGGTTAGATCGAAAGATAGTTGGGTTTATTAGATAGTGGCTTGATGATAGTGTCTTTCACCATGTTTCTACTAAAAGTTCTGCATATTCACTTTGGAAAAAATTAGAAAGTTTCTATGAAAGAAAAACAGTTGGTAACAAAGCCTTTTTGATCAGAAAACTTGTGAACCTAAAATATAGAGAGGGTGCTTCTATTGCTAAGCATTTGAATGAAATATAGAGTATCACTAACCAGTTATCCTCTTTAAAAATATCTCTTGATGATGAGTTACAAGCATTGTTACTTCTCAATTTATTACCAGAAAGTTGGGAGACACTAGTGGTTTCTCTCAGTAATTCTGCATCGGATAGTGTTGTCACTATGAGTCAAGTAACAAGTAGTTTGTTGAATGAAAAGTTGAGAAGAAAAAATTCATCAACATTGCAAAATGATTCACAAGCACTTATCTAAGAGAACAAAGGAAGGTCAAAGTATAAAAGCAGTTCACGCTTGGGTAGAAGCAAGTTAAGTTCAAGAAAAGATATTGTTTGCTATAATTGTGGTAAGAAAGAACATTACAAGAATCAATGTAAGCAACCTAAGAAGAACAAGAAAAAGGAAAAAGAAGTGGAGTCTACAGAATCAAAAGATAATATCACAACTATAGTATAAGGTGGTGATTATTTGATTTTGTCTCCTTCTGATGATATTTTTTCTTATATATGTCAGGATCTTGAGTGGGTGATTGACATAGGTGCTTCTTATAATGCTACACCACGGATGGAGTTTTTTGCTACATACAGGTCTGGAAATTTTGGTGTTATCAAGATGGATAATTATGGCACAGTAGACATCATTGACATGGGTGATATCCATATAAAGACCAACCTTGGCTACAAGTTGGTCCTTAAAGATGTGAGACATGTGATTGATTTGAGGTTGAATTTAATTTCAGTTGAAAGACTAGATGATGAAGACTATGATAGCAGATTTCATAAAGGGCAATGGAAGCTCAGTAAAGGTTCTCTTATTATGGTTAGTGGAAAGAAATATCATATTTTATACAGGTTGCAGGCTAAAACTTATGGTTAGCAGTTAAATGCTATAGAAAAAGACTTCAGCATGGAGTTATGGCATAGGCGATTGGAACATATGAGCGAGAATGGGCTGCAAGCTCTTTCCAAGAGAAAGGTATTACCAGATCTCAGAGATATACATTTGAACCATTGTATTGATTGTTTGGCTGGTAAACAACATAGAGTTTCATTTGCTAATCTTGCTTTATGTAGAAAAATGCATGCCTTAGACCGTGTTTATACAAATGTATGTGATCCTTCGAGGACAAAAACTCCTGGTGGATCTGTTGATGTTTCTGGTATAAGTGGTGCACTTTATTTTGTCACTTTTATGGATGATTTTTTTAGGAAAGTTTGGGACTATGCTTTGAAGACTAAAGATCAAGTGATTAATGTCTTCAAAGAGTTTTATGCTAAGGTTGAAAAGGAGATAGAAAGGCAATTGAAATGCATAAGATTAGATAATAGTGGTGAGTACATAGGATTATTTAATGATTATTGTAGGTTATATGAGATCCAACATGAGACGACAGTTCCTGGTACACCTCAGCATAATGCAATTACAGAGAGGATGAATCGCACCATCATGGAAAAGATTAGATGTATGCTTTCCCAGGCCAAGCTACCCAAAAGGTTTTGGGATGAGGCTTTGAGGACTACAGTTAATATGATCAACTTGTCACCATGTACAGCCCTAGATGGTGATGTTGCAGAGCATGTATAGTCAGGGAAAGATGTTTCCTACAAGCATTTGAGAGTATTTGGTTGTCATGCATTTGCACATGTTCTAGACAATGAGAGGTCCAAGCTGGATGATAAGACTAAAGAATATATTTTTCTTGGCTACTCACATGATCATTTTGGTTACAAGCTTTGGGATTCAGAAAAATAGAAGGTGTTTAGAAGCAGAGATGTAGTCTTCTTTGAGGATCAAACCTTTGAGGATTTGAAGAAAGCACCAGCCAAGACTTCTGTAGAAGGATTAGAAAATTATGACCTAGGTACTCTTCCAATATATCAGGGTGATGGGGGAGATATGCAGGAAGATGGTGTAGAGCCAGGACATGTTGAGCAAGAAGAAATTAAAGAGCAAGTTTCAGCAGAACCTCAATTGAGAAGATTTTCTAGACAATGTCAACCTTCCAGAAGATACTCTACAGATGAGTTTGTGATGCTTACTGATACAGGTGAACCAGAGAGTTACCAGGAAGCAGTTGAAAGTGAGCAGAAAAAGAAATGGTTAGTTGCTATGCAGGAAGAGATGGATGCTCTTTAGAAGAATCATACTTATGATTTGGTGCTACTACCAAATGGAATAAAGGCCTTGAAGAACAAGTGAGTTTTTAGGTTGAAGACTCAAGAATATTGTTCTCAACTAAAGTATAAAGCTAGACTGATTATGAAAGGCTTTGGTCAAAAGAATAGTATTGACTTTGAAGAGATTTTTTCTCATGTTATTAAAATGTCTTCTATTCGTGTTGCTCTTAGTATTGTTACTAGCCAGGACTTGGAGGTTGAGCAGTTAAATGTGAAGACAGCTTTCTTTTATAGTGATTTGGAGGAGAAAATTTATTTGGAGCAACCAGAAAGCTTCAAAGTCAAAGGTAAAGAGAATTTTGTCTGCAAGTTGAAGAAGAGCTTGTATAGGCTAAAGCAAGCTCCAAGATAGTGGTATAGAAAGTTTGATTCATTTATGATAGAAAATAGATACAAAAGAACGGATTCAAATCATTATGTGTACATCAAATGGTTTGGTGAGAATTTTATTATTCTCTTACTTTATGTTGATGACATGCTTATTCTTGAGAAAGATATATCTACAATTGATAGGTTGAAGAAGGAACTAAGTGAGTTTTTGTAATAAAGGACATGGGGCCAACAAAGCAAATACTAGGCATGCAGATTTCCTGTGACAGAAAAACTAAGAAGATTTGGTTGTCATAGGAGAAATACATTGAGAAGGTATTGGAAAAGTTTAGTATGAGTAATGCAAAGCCACTTGGTTCTCTTCTTGTAGGTCACTTCAAGTTGTGCTCAGAATAAAATCCGTCAAGTGATGAGGAGAAAGAGAAAATGCAAAAGGTTCCTTATGCTTTAGTAGTTGAAAGTTTAATGTACGTGATGGTATATACGAGGCCGAACATCTCATATACAATGGGTGTTACTAGCAGATTTCTTGCAAATCTAAGCAAAGAGCACTAGGCAGTAGTGAAGTGGATTTTTAGATATCTCAAATGGAGCTCTAAGGTTTGTTTAAGCTTTGGAGGTGGACCACTTGTGTTGACAGGTTACACAGATCCAGATATGGCAAGAGATACAGATACGAGGAAGTCAACTTTAGGTTATGTACTTACTTTTGTAGGGGGAGCTGTGTCATGGTAATCCAGGTTGCAAAGGTGTATTGCTCTCTCCACCACAGAAGCAGAATATATTGCTGCTATAGAGGTATGCAAAGAAATGTTATGGATGAAAGAATTCTTACAAGAATTGGGCTGAAACAGAAAAATTATATGGTGCATTGTGACAGCTAGAGTGCCATCCATTTGTGTAAGAACCCAATGTATCATTCCAAGTCAAAGCATATAGATGTCAGATACCACTGATTCGAAATGTACTTGAAGAGAAGCAATTGCAGCTTCAGAAAATTCATACAGATGATAATGGAGCAGAAATGTTGACAAAGACTTTTCCGAAAGAAAGACAAGAGATATGCCGACAGCTGGTCGACATGGCTTCACATTAAGGAGTCATGGGACAACCTCCCTTATGGGCTAAAGGGGGAGGTTATTGGGCTGACAGCCCACATTAAGCCCATGGTGGGCTTTATCAACCCACAACCTACCTCCTCACTTAACCTAACCCTAATTCATATTAGGGGGATGTGGGTGGCTGCGTTTTAAAGGAAGAAAGAGACATAAATAGGGCAGCAACGAGGACAGCATATGAGATTTTTTGCAGCAGCAAAAAGAGAAGGAAAAGATAGAAATCCAAGGAGAAAGAAATGAAAGAAAACAAGGACAATGCAGAGAGATTGTTCTCAATCATCTAGCAGTGTTCTCATCTCAGGTTAGATTAAATCTATAGTAGATTCTTACTGTGATTATTTGGGGAGAATTAGGGAGAATTTAGAATTTTGTGCACAGTGACGTGATCCTTGTATCCCAATTATTCTCTTGTGATTGTTGCTAGGGTTTTGGGCAAGATATTGAGATTTGTATATTTAATATTCTTATAGTGGATTATCTCTAGTTTGCGTTGTGATTTTTACCCTTCACATTGGAGGTATTTTTCACGTATATCTTGGTATTTTATATGATTCTATTTAATTTATATTGCGTGTTATGACCTGCTAGTATTTGTTCATATACAAAAGTTATTTCTCTTTATATCTCATCATTCAAAATCACAAAGAATCTTTTATTAAGACGTCCTTTTGAACCATAATCCAACCAAAGGGTTGACCACCGGTGAAATAGCCCGTCTTTTGTTAGAAACAAACATGCTAATATCCTTTGTATATGTTGGCTTGCTAAGCTTTTCGTTTGTCTCTAATTTCTTTTGCCCACCTTGTTAGTGGGTGGATCTACTCTCTTGCTGGTTTCTTTTAAGAATGTTACTTTGCTTACTTAGCCTACCCTAAAAATCAATGTAGGTTAGGGAAAGGAATTAGGTCTTACAGGTATTAAAGGTCATTGCTACTGCCACGTTTAGCTTTGAGGGAGACCAATTCAAAAGGTTTTCCAAAGACAGAAGTAGGGAGAAGATTGAGTTAGAAAAAACGGTTTGGAAGAAAGAAAGTGATGTGCAGCTCTTCTCTACCAAGAAAAGATGTCTTATCGATGACTTGTCCTTCTTCTGAAAGCCGAGACATTTGGGTCGAATTCAATACCAGTCACAGTTCTATGTGTCAGCACATATAATAAAAATGTGGTTTCTATTAAGAAAATTAATAAACGTTAAAAGAATAAAAAATAGATAAGATTTAAGAAAAACTTAAACATTTATAATTGTTATCTTAAGGTGAAATGTTACCATTACGTGTAGGGTTAAATCCAGATTTTTCATATTCAACTTATACTATCTTTCCTACGGGTATATGATAAGATTAATTTAAATAATTAAAATTAGATAAAATAAAAAAAATTATATTGAAATAAAATAATAGATGAGAGTGAGAAGATTTATTGGGATATAGTAATTTTTTATTATTTAAAAAATTATACTCTATCTTTCGACTAATATAAATAGGTGTTTTTGGATCTATCCAAGATATTACAAATCTCATAGTTCCTTCTACTATTTTCTTTCCCTACTCCCTAAAGTTCTATACAAAGCCAACAAGTGTTCGTAGTTACTTTTACTATTCTCTTTCCTTACTTCCTAAAATTTTATAGAAAGCTAACAAGTATGGTATTAGAGTCTGGTTCGAAGAAGATCGGGTATATCAATTACAAATAATAAAAGACCAATAGAACCAAGAAAAAAAAGAAGAAGATGACAAGCATTGAAGTAAGTATTTCTAATCAACTTCTTTCTATCTTCAAAAGTGAAAATTATCATTTTTGATCATTAAAATGAAAGCTCTATTTATTTTTCAGGAATTATAAAATTTGATAGAAAATAATTTTATTGAGTATGATCTATAGGATCTTGATAATACTGAAGTTCAAAAAGATCAAATGAATAAGAATATGTAGAAAGATGTAAGAATCCTCTACATGCTAAAACAAACAATGGATTAGTCTCAATTTTTCTAAATCATGATAACATCAATATTAATGAAAGCTTAAAAAATATTAAAAAGTATTTTTAAGGCACAAATAAGGTAAAAACTTTAAATCTTCAAATTCTTTGATATAAATTTGAAACTGTGATGATGAAAGATTCTAAAACTATTATTGATTTTTTTTAAAAGTCTCTTTTATTATGAACCAAATGAGATCTTATGGTAAAAACCTAAAAGATTAAACTATAATAAAAAATTTATGGAGTTTATTTCTAAAATTTGATATGATTTCTACCACTATAGAAGAAGCTAAAGATACAAGTATATTGTCTATTAATGAATTAATGGGCTTGTTTTAGTCCATGAACAAAAAATGAACAAATCTTCATATAAAACTTTAGAACATTCTCTTTAAATGAAGATAGATAAGAAGAAGGAACCCAAAAAAAATTCAAAAACAAGATCTCATGGGAGAGATCAAAATAATAGAGGTCATGGATAATCTGAGAAGCAAGAGCCAAGATCGATTAATTGAGGGTTAGAGAAACTCTAATGAAGATAACAAAGAAACCTGTTAATATTTTTATTATAAAAATTAGATATATTGAAAAATATTACTGGTATAAAAAAAAAATCCAAATGTTAATCTCTACTCTTATTGTAAAAAATATGATAATTTTGAAAAAGATTATTAGAACAAAAATCAAGCAAATTATCATTAAAAAAATAGTGAAAAAAAGATGAAAAAATATTTTCTTTATAACATTTGATGAAAAATAGTCTAGATCTATTTTATTTTTAGATAGTGGATATAATAATCATATGAGAGGGAACAAAAATTTATTTCAAAGACTTAATGATTCAATCAGATCTATAGTACATATAAGAAATGATAATAAGGTTCAAGTGGAAAGAAAAGGAATCATTACTATGAATACCAAATCAAGTAAAAAAATTTATTATTGATGTGATGTTTATTTCTAATTTAAAATAAAATCTTATTAGTATATGACAATTGATGAGAATAAGAATATTATACTATTTTTATTAAAAAAATTTGATTTATGATAAGAAAATTAATAAATTGATAGCATGAGGATGATAAAAAACAAAGTGTTTCTCTTGTTATTTTCAGATTTCTCCTTACATGCATTCACTGCTACTATTACTAATAAATCAACATTATGCCATAAAAGATATGATCATCAGAATTTTGGAGATCTATGCAAACTATCTCACATAACGACTATGAATTGAAATGCCATGATATGGGTTATGGTAAATAGGGAACTATAGCTAATGAGACACATGCACAGGAAAAGAATAACGCCCTATACTTTGATGATAACAAGCTTGCAACAGAAAAACTGCAAGAATAGTCAGCATTATCCAAAGAGACCAAGGATAATAAGGAAAGTGCAATTAATAACTTAGAAGAAAAAGAAAAGGATAAGGAGATAACTCTAGGAGAATATGAAAATATTAAGAAAGAGAAATGAAATGCCTTTCTTAGAATGAGTCTAAGTAGAGAAAGGTTGAAATTGATAAGGAGTTGTAGTCTATGCAGCAACTGTTTCTTAAAAAAGAAAATGGCCCTATCTTTGTTAAGTTGGGTTCTGATAAGGATTCAGGCAAAAAGAAGACAAAAACTGATCAAGATGAATGAAGCAAAAAATCATTGAGCATCAATGAGTTCCTAAAGCCAGCTAAAAAGGTTCTTAAATTTAGATATATTAAAAGAACTCTCAATTATAGCATTCATTATGAGTAAATAAAGGATTTTAAGTTATGTTCTTACACTGATAATGATTCGGTTGGTTATGCAGATGCTAGAAAAAACACTTTAGAATTTGTGTTCAAACTTGGCTTAGGTGTGATTTCATAGACAATAAAAAAACAAGAATGTATTTATCTCTCAAGTTCTAAGTGGATTATGTAGTAGCTACAAGTATAGCATGTCAAACAATTTGACTTCGAACAATTTGACTTCAAGAAAAATAAGATGGACCAAATAAAATCTATTGCGACAACAAGTCTACTATTATGATGATGAAAAATTCTATCTTTCACAAGCGCACCAAACCCATCGAAGTTCAACATCATTTCATTCGTGAACTAATTAATGAAAGAGAAGTTCAAGTGGACAACTATAGCACTGAAGATCAGTTTACCAATATTTTTACAAAAGCTTTGATAAAAAAAATTTATTTTTTTTCCGAAGACAACTTCAAGTTATAAATATTTTGAATTAAGAGGGTGTGATAAGAGAAATTCAAATAGTTATGATTAGATGAAACAAAAGATAAAATTTTAGATTAAAATAAATAGATGAGAGTGAGAAGATTTATTGGGATATGATAGATTTTTTTATTATTTTTAAAAATATATAATTTATATTGTGACTACTATAAATAAGTACTCTTAGATCATCCAAAACATTACAGATTGGAACCACTCCTAGTTCCTTCTAATATTTTTTTCTTCTTCTCTATTATGTAGGAGAGAGTTGACTACGTCTCTTTCAATAAGCAAAGTGATAAAATAAAATTAATCAAGAAAGCAGTGGAAGAGGATATTTAAAAGGTTGAATTTATCTTTCAACAGGGTGGTTATTGAAACTATCAATAATTAACTTTTATAAAGTTCTGAGGTTTTATAAAAAAAAATCTCGACACCAAGCACAATCAAATGAATAAATTTGTGGGGGTTCTCTTGGTTGTATTGAAACCAATTTTGATTGTTCCCTTTGTATAGCTACTAGCCACTCTCTAGGAGGCATTTCGACCTCTTATGATCAATCGCAATTTATGAAAGGAAAGTTTTGCATTTGTGATGTGATTATGTTAAACAAGAGCGGCAACTTCACGACAGTAATCAATGGCCTATTAGGAAACAATGATCATTATCAATGGCTGTAACGGGAGGACAAGGAAATTTTAAAACCTGATGAATACTTTTTTTATGTTGTTGTGTCTTGTGACATGCAATATTATCTTTGAGATATATGTCATGTTATAATTGTTATTCATGATAATCATCCAGTTACACTATTTACTTTATCCGCTTTATTCGATTATAAACTATAATATGTCTCGAATAAATTTTATCAAATATTTTGAATAAATCTATTTAAATAATTATCGGTAAAAATCTTTAACATCTTCATTTTCAAAATTTTATCAGATGATTCATCACAGCTTATAACTTTTTTTGTTCTTCAATAATATTATTCTTGATGTCAATGTTAGCAATATCACTTTAGCTTGAGGATTCAAAAGTTTATCTTGCAATTTTTTTATGCTAATAGCTGGCTTAACTGGTAAACATTTTGTCAGGTAAAAAAAAAATTGATTTATAAACATCAATAATGTATTTGATTTGTAAATTTTTGTACAAGAAGGTAATTTTTTTTTATATATTTTCAACAGATAGAGAGACAATTTTCTAGTCCATGAAAGTTGGTACCATCATAACCTAGTTTCCTGTGGTTTCTTGTTTTTCAACTTTATGCATGCTTCTTGATTTAGATTAAATCAGAAACTTATTTGTCATTTTAAATTATTTTACATAGAGAGGTAAAAATATCTTTATTTTTCTAACAAATATAAAATTTTCCACTCTTACAAAGTCGATTTTATTTACTGTCACATATACCTATAGGATAAATACTGTATATATATATATATATATATATATATATATATATATATATATATATATATATATATATATATATATATATATATATATATATATATATATATATATATATATATATATATATATATATATATATATATATATATATATATATATATATATATATATATATATATATATATATATATATATATATATATATATATATATATATATATATATATATATATATATATATATATATATATATATATATATATATATATATATATATATATATATATATACACACATATATATATACATAGACACATATATATACATATACATGTATATATATACACATATATATACATATACATGTATATATATACACATATATATATATACATATATACATATATACATATATAGACATATATATACATATAATATATATGTATATATACATATATATTATATGTATTATATGTATATATATGTATATATATATGTATATATATATGTGTATATATATATATGTATATGTATATATATATGTATATGTATATATATATTCATATGTATATATATATTCATACGTATATATATACATATATACATATATAAATATATATATATATATATATGTTCAAGTCAGTAATATATGAAAGCAATATTAGAGTCAAGAGGCCAACCTGTTTGACAGTTTTTTAAAGCCGTTTTCCCGCTGTCTTGCCGACGCGTCTCAAAAATCTCATCTGTATCCTCTCCGCAATCCCCTCTCCTCCGCCCCCTCCTCGATTATAATTCCCCGACCTTGACAACCACCTATTGTCCAATCCCTCTCTTCTCTCTCTACTCGTCCCTCGATGGGCTGCAGTCAATCCCATCTCGATCCCCATGGGGTTGCGGAAGAGAGTAGGAAGAAGGCGGGATTAGGGCCATGGTCGGGAGACGATGTCAAAGCCGGTAGGAAGGCCGATGACGGGGAGGAGAGGCCCGGATCCCCCAGCTTTAGGTTTTATTTCGAGGGGCCGTGGATCGACAAAGACTCCGCCAAGGTTGCAGATGCAGGGGAAGACCATGGTATTGTCTTCTCCGTCTCCCTCACAACTTTGTTTGGTTAAAATCTTTAGCCAGCTATCCCAAGATTGCTTTCTTTTAAGATTTCTGATCCATGAACTGGATAATAAATCTTAAATCATAATTGCATGATATTTATCTTGTCTTTGTTTTTTGTTTTTGCTTTCTTGACAGCCATAATCATCATTTTTTTTATAGTGGAAAGAAGAACTGTAGGGAATTTCAATAACATGGAGAATTTGGCTGATTATTTCCCAAAAATATTAATAGAATTACCGAGGTGGATCACGGACTGGTTCATATGTTTTTCATAATTTTTTTGTTTATACCCCATTTAATGTCAATCTCCTTCTGCTTTTCATTTTTTAGAACAACCATATCTGATTGGGAGAATCATAGTTAACTAACTATCATAATCGAGGGCATTTCTTGTCTAATTTATGTAGCTGATCAAATAACCAGCATCCAGTAGGGTTGGTAATTCGTTGAACGAATTCATTTTGGTCATGCACATATTACATGAGTGATAGGATGTTATATTAGCTTTCTAGATTTTCTTTTGCTTTGAACATGTCTAACTACATAATGCACAATGAATGCTTGCCACTTCACGATCATATGGATGCCTAGCTAGCAGCATTGACTAGAATTATGACTTGTAAGAACTTTTCCTGCTGAATTATTTGCGAAATGATCGATAACTGTGTAATTTATGAAGAGGAATTTGAAATTGAAATCATATATTATTCCTGATGAATGCAGGGAAGACTGATGACAAGAAAGAACGTATTCTGCACCCAAGTGATAAAACCATCAAAACTTTGGCCACAAGCAAGGTATGCTGCTAATTTGTATTGTCATGGACAGATTTCTCAAATTCTTTGTCACTGATGAACACCGAAACTTGTTCCTTTTTGAAAAAAAAAGCACGATGACACACCAGGAATTCCTTGAAACCTATTCTGAATTTAACGTGAATCTGTGGACTTCCATAAGTGTCCACCATATCTTCAACCTTATTCCATGTTAGAGTCATATCATGGAAGATTTGTGTTATTACAATGGTTTGGTCACTTTTAAGTTAGAAACTCGTTATTTGAACAGTAAGAGCACTCGTTTGCTTTTGACATAGTTTTCATCTTCTGCTCAGGTCAGGAATCCGAGGGCAAATCATCAAAGGACAAAGGAAGGAAATCGAAAGTTTTAACAAAGGGCTCCCGTGGGATGAATCAACGATAACCAAAGTTCATCATGTGAAACCATGTCATCGTGCTGAAGAAATTATAGGAGATGCTACTTGTTAGGGCAAACATTCAGCCTTTTGTGAAACAAAACTTGCATATTATGGCTTCTAAAAGATTTGAAGTCGATTACATTATGCTCTGATTTTGGATGAGTTGTCCAAGTTCTGGGATTTGCATGTAACTTAATTATCTTAATTGTCCCGTTTCCTCGTGGTCATGTTTAAACTCAAGCTTATTCTTTTCTTCTAAACGCTATTGAATCATGCAGTTTAAGAGGCATTGTTTCTTTTTTTTTTTTTTTTCCTTATTGCTCATAGCATACAGGAGAAGTTCGAATACCAAAGACCTGAAAGATCATGGATTCATATTAGAACCTTTGCAGATTCTAAACTTGTGGTTGATCTCTTTAGGGGATTGACCTTCTTGGAACTCTATAGGGGTTCCTTCCTCCAAGTTATTGCTCAAAGGTTGCAAAAAAGATTCATCTATTGCTTATCAAAAGAGGATGAATATATTATAGGGTTTCTAAACTCTAACTTATAATAGGACTCATACTGAAGACTCTTATTCCTTTACAACTCCTAATGCTTCTCTAAGAAATAATCTTCTAATCGGTCTCTTCACCTCTTTAATAGGAGTCGACTAGGTAGGTTAACATGAGTGCCCCTCTATATTAGGACTCTCCTAGCTAGAGTCCTAACAATTCAACAATCAAATTTCAGACATCAAACAATCTTGTATCACAATTAACGTTGATCGGTGAGAAATATCTCTTAGTTTCTTTCACAAACAGCTCAAACTTGTGGTACCAAAATATATTCTTTAAAAGTGGTTGAGTATTTCTTGTCCTTGACCTAGCTTGATTGTTGAAAGATAATCGTGAATCTACATGGTATGCATGAAAACACTTACTATATATAAACTTCATATTTGTTAGGTAATTTTCCAACAAATAGTTCATCTAGAAATGGATGTTCCCACTGGTTTGATTATCTTGGACTAGTCACTGAATTAGTGATTGATAACTATAGCTGGAAGATGCATATAAATCTGCTATTTACATATTCATTGTACTATTTACATATTCATTGTATCATAAACAACCTAAGAATGTATAATTTTTTTTTTGTCAAAATCTGATAAACTTGATCATCTATTGGTATCCATTTACATAAAATTGATAAAACCCTAGGGTTTAATGTAAGAAAAGAGATAGGAATTTGATCACTTCGAAAAGATAAAACCTTTTTTTTTATCGGAGATCAACCTCCAAATTAGCTAAAGACTTTGATTTGTATTTTAGAAAAATAGTCAAGGACATTATATATATATAGAGTTATTTAATTGTTAGTCAACTAGGACTAGAATTTTTAACAAAGAAAATAAATAAAAATAGCAATCCTTAATCTGCTACATCAAAGGACTCTGATCATAATTAGGAAAAACTTAAAAACTCTTATCATAATTAAGAAAAACTAAATAAAAAATAAAGATTAATATCAAATCCCTAAAATTAAGGACTCCTAAAATTAAGAAATTATAATATTTTCGTCTCTCCAAAACAACCTTGTCCTCAAGGTTGAGCAACAATGAATTCCAAAAACTTCTCCTCCAATGCTTTGTGAGACTCCCAAGTGACATATTCAATTAGTAAGTTAGCCTATTAAACAAGTACCTTAGTGACAGGATATCTATGACACATCATAATATATCAATCAAGTATGGTTGAGGCAAGATTTGAACCTCACCAGTAGAAAAAACTAAATGTAAGAAATATGAAATACTGTGTTAGGATCAAGAGTGGCACTAAGAGAGGGGAGTGAATTAGTGCAGTAGAAAACTTTTCCGATTAAACCTGATTTCAAAAAATATTTGTTTTGATTCAATCCATTTCGGAGAGAAATTGAACTTGAAAGCTTTTGTAAAAGTGCAAAGAGAAGATTAAGGAAGTTTGCAGTAATGTAAATTACACAAATGAAAAGCAAACCAGAATTTAGAGTAGTTCGATCGTTGTGACCTACATCCACTTTCGGATTCCTCCTCCGTCGAGGTCACCGGTGTCCACTAATGGCCTTCCTTCAATAGGCGTAGATAAACCACCTTTTATAGCTCTTTCTCCTTTTATCGGGTTTAGGAGATAATCCTTACAAGCCTCACTCCTCTTTCTTTGATGTTTATAAAGCTAAGAGAGGGAGGAAAGGTCTATTTCTCGCTTTTACAACACTTTAACACCCCAACAATTCAAGAATGATTTAATAATTTCATGCCCTTTCATGCAGAAAAGGGTGGGGGTATTTATAGGCATCAATGGCTTTAAAATTGGAGCAAAAAAGTCTCATCCCAGATTTTCAAGGTATTGGCAGTACCACCACCATTACTGAACGGTACCATCGCTTGACTCCTAACATTGGGTGGTACCACGGCCCAATCCGGGCGGTACGACTACCTGACAGAGCTTGACGACCGAGCTCTGGCGGTACCACCGCCCAGACCATCTGGGAGACTGGGTCTTCCAAGAAGTGCCACCATCGGCCATGATTTCAAGTGTTGAATAGGCTATTCAATTTGGCCCAATTCAGCCCTGTTAAGGGCCAAGTTGGCCTCTAACTAAGTTAGTGGGATTATCTCCCAATCCTAACTTAATTTTCGATCTAACTATAATAACTAAGACATAATCAAAGCACTCTTGTTCTGGTATGCCAATTGCTCTTCTGGCGAGCTTCCGGCAAACTTCCGATGAACTCCCGGTAATGTTTCGACGGACTCCCGGCAAGCTCTCGGACTTTACGATGATCTCCTTGGAGAGTTCCGACGAGCTTCTTTGGCAAGCTCCTGGACTTCTCGGTTGGTTCCTGCAGAACTTCCGATGAACGTCCGAACTTCCGACGAACTCTTGAACTCCCAATGAGATCTCGTTCTTGACTCCGGCATAACCCCTGCTTTATGTCTTACTACTATCGTAGTTAATCCTGCACACTTTTTTGAACATATAGATTAGATCAAACAATTTACAATTGAAGAAATCATCATATGAATGATAAAAGAAATTCCATGAATAAACCTTCATAATGAGAGGAGCATCACATCAAATCCATTTCTCATTAAAAATTCATAAGAGTAAAATCCATGAGAGATACATTTGTCAATGAATTCCATGTATCAAACATCATTAAGTTTTTATGAAATAAATTTGGTACTTAGTAGATTTATATTTCGAATTTCATGAAAGCCTTATTTATGAGATAATTTCATGAAAGCTTTAAAGAATTGAGAAAGTCCGGAAAAGATATACATCAAATTTATGCATTCAGATAATTTAACATTCCTAAGTCCCTTCTAATGAAATCAAATTGTTCTTCATTTAAAAGTTTTGTAAAGATATTGACCAATTGATGTTTCGTATTAATGAACTCTAAGATTACATTATGATTATTAACATGATCTCGTATAAAGTGATGCCTAATGTCAATATATTTAGTTCTAGAGTATTGAATAGAATTTTTCGTTAGACATATTGCACTTGTGTTATCACATTTTATAGGAATATCCTTAAGATAAATTCTATAATCTTCTAATATATTTTTCATCCATACGACTTGTGCATAACATGCACTAGCTGCAATGTATTTGGCATCGGTTATAGATAGTGCAACCGAGTTTTGTTTCTTGGAAGACCAAAAGACAAGTGCATGACCTAAGAATTGACATTTTCTGGATGTGCTTTTTCTATCTAATCTACATCCACCAAAATCCACATCAACATAAGTAATTAATTCAAGGTTTTCGGATTTTGGGTACTATAATCCTAGATTAGTGGTTCCTTTAAGATATCTAAAGATTCTTTTAACTGCTTTAAGATGACATAGCTTAGGATTAGATTGAAACCTAGCACAAAATCCTATGCTAAACATGATATCCGGTCTTGTTGCGGTGAGGTATAGTAAACTCCCTATCATACCTCTATAAGCTTTTTGATCAAAGCTTTCTCTACTTTTGTCAATGTCTAACTTAGTGGAGGTACTCATGGGAGATTTGATAGCCTTTGAATTATCCATTTAAAACCGTTTTAACAAGTCTAATGTATATTTTGTTTGACTAAGAAAAGTACTATTACTAAGTTGTTTGATTTGTAAGCCTATAAAGAAGATTAGTTCCCCCATTAAGCTTATTTCAAACTCTAGGCTCATACTCTTAGCAAATGCTTCACATAGAGATTCATTTGTAGAACCAAAAATAATATCATCAACGTAAATTTGAACAATAAGAAAATTATTTTTAAAATTTTTGATAAATAATGTAGTATCAACCTTGCCTTTAGAGAAATTATTTTGAATAAGAAAGGAACTAAGTCTCTCACACCAAGCTCTTGGGGCTTGTTTCAATCCATAGAGAGCTTTAGTCAATTTAAACACATGATTAGGAAAATTATCATTCTCAAATCTAGGAGGTTGTTCAACATAAACTTCTTCGGAAATAAAGCCATTAAGAAAAGCACTTTTAATATCCATTTGAAATAACTTAAAATTATTACAACTAACATAAGTAAGGAGCATCCTTATGACTTCTAATCTTGCCACAAGAGTGAAGGTTTCTTCATAATCGATACTTTCTTCTTGGTTGAAACCCTTGGCCACTAATGTAGCCTTGTTTCTAACCGTGATACCAAATTCATCTTACTTGTTTCTAAAGACCTATTTAGTACCAATAACTAAATGGTCATTTGACCTCGGAATAAGCTTCCACACTTCATTTCTCTTAAATTGGTTCAACTCTTCTTGCATTGCGATCACCTATGAATTATCTTTCATGGCCTCATCAATGCATTTAGGTTCAATTTGAGAAAGAAAAGCGGTGTTGGCACAAAAATTCTTAAGAGGAACGAATTTACACCCCTTTTGATGTGTTTCCAATGATTAACTCCTTAGGATGAGCATCTACATACTTCCATTCCTTGGGTAAGGATATTTCGGAAGAAGATGCATCTAAGTTGCTAGATGTAGGAAGGGTTTCATTTAAATTCAAAGCATCAAAATTAAGATCAACATCAAAATCATTTTTCTTAACTTCGGAAACATCATTAAAAACAATATGAATAGACTCTTCTATAAC
>LVTN01002192.1:5749-40733 GCA_001649415.1 Musa itinerans
TATATATATATATATATATATATAAAAGGAGAAAGGTGAGGAGATGAGACCACCAAAGGTCTCTAAGTCTCTGCAAGATTAGGTTCTAACTCATGGATCCATAAACGGTGTTGCTTTTCTGGATCCGCCCCGTTAGCGCTCAGCCATTCGGATCCGAATCCAAATCATACCCATCGTCCGAATCTGCTGACGAGACCGTGTGAATCAGATGCCCCCTCATTGCGAACCGTTAAATTTGGGATCTACGGTTCCGATGGATTTTCTGCTCCGCGATCGGACGAGCGGCTAAATGCGACGGTGTGTCACGTGTTTCCCACCTGCGAGAGCTGACTCCCATATATGGACGAACCTCCGGCCCATGTCTCCGCAAACCCTATTTCTTGAACCTTGGTCTCCTTCCTCTTTTCCTCATCCACCTAACCGGAGAAACCCTAAGTCTCGGAGATCTTTGCGAGGTCGTCGCCATGGCCTCGAGAATGCAGGAGCACGATGGTGCGAGCCCTGCGTGAGTTTCCTCCTCGATCAATCTTGTGCTGTTTTTCTTCTTGTTCTCTTCTTCTTTAATGCTTTCTTTTCTCTGGTAGAAAGATTTTTATCGGAGGGCTTCCGAAGGATACGACGCTCGGTGAGTTCTTTTTCGTTGCGACCTGTCAAGAAACCTGATTGATCGTTCTCGCAAAACCTCACTCTAGGGTTCAGTATATGTTGATTGGTTCTCTCACTATTTATTTCATTGTTCTGTTCTTTAGAACCTTTTCCTTAGGGATCTAACTTGATATGGTTAAAGCTCGAGTTTTTATTCCGCATACTGTGCCATACTGTCACGTAATGACGGTTTTACTTCGTCACAGATTTAACTAGCAGTTTATACTATCTTCTTATTGCATAAATCATGGCTTCATTATCAGGTTTGAAAGTGTATATCTTCGTTCTGCTTATGGCTGATATCCATATATTTTTATTTATTTCTACTTCTTTGGTTATAACTTTGACCTGGTTGCTGATTGCTTGTGTACTAGTATATCAAGATTTTGGTGATTCACGAAGCTATAATTCATTACCATATCTGTTAGTGCTAGTTCTTTACGGCTTTTATGATTGATGTTGGCATATTGACTTCTTTTTGTCTCTCATGTCTTTTGCATTTTGCCAAAGGTTCTGTTTGTATAAGTGTCATGGCTAGGGAGATTTTTTTTTAATTTTTTTGTTAATTTATGATAATATTTTATTGTTCTGTTCATGTGATGATATGACAGAAACATTTGTGAAGCACTTTGAAAAGTATGGAGAGATAGTAGATTCAGTGATAATGAAAGATCGATATACAAACAAGCCCAGAGGTTTTGGGTTCATCACCTACAAAGATGCTTCTGTTGTCGACCAAGTCATTGAGGACACACATATTATCAATGGAAAAACTGTATGTTCTATCTCAGTGATTTTTGGTCTATTAGATGTCAAAAGAACTGAATTTATTTAATTTACTTTTTTGGATCAGTTGTTTGTTTTGTGAAGTTCTATATTTGTATTAAATGCCCAACTGCTCCTTGGGTAGTTATCTTATGTAGGTCGTAAGGCTTATGTGATATGCTTTTGGTCTTGCATGTTTGACCTCCATTTTTTACTGACATTTGTACAAATATGTAGCTGTCCTATTATGCTTTGGTACTTTATGCTCCTCATGTGATTGTTAAATTTTGTTGACATTTCTTTCTTTTTTTTTATTTCTGATTTTGCAAAACATTGTGCAATTGATTTTAGGGATGGGATGTGATTGCTTTTTTATTAAGATTTTCTCTACCTCATTCTGCCACCTCTGCCTCTCCTGGACCCAGGTTAACAAAAACAATACCATCCCTGGCCATCCAAAAATTGAAAGTGTTGGCTTTTCCCTGCACCATACCTATTTAAATTGCCCATAGTAATAAATGTGTTATGATTGGCATATGCTGTTGTTGTATCTACCATATATAGTAAGGAGTAATTTTATCAAACTGCTGAAGCTGGTTGTTTGGAGATCAGGATGGGATGGAAGAGACTCAGGACTGACCCTGTCCTCGTCTCAATTGTGTTTGAAAATTATACCCTTGATCTCACCCTTTTCCCTGGTTAAAGTTGGTCAAACCTACAATGACCATGTGGATCAGGCTGGTGCATGATCCCCTAATTGTTTCTGTCACTACTTAGAGCTGTTTTATTTAAGTGAGACCAATATTTATTTTTTTGTATTTAAATTATTGTATATACTGATTTTTTGATGTGCCATTATCTTTATAACCATCCCTTGGTATCATCCTTTATGTTCAGTTCATCTGTCTGTTACATTTTTTTTTTGCCTTATTATATCTTCCATACTAATACGCCAAATCATATTGTCTCATATCCTGAACTTTGCAGGTGGAAATTAAAAGAACTATTCCGAAAGGTGCTGCTCCTTTGAAGGATTTCAAGACGAGAAAGATATTTGTTGGTGGTATACCAACAACATTAACAGAAGGTAACACATCCTTGTCATTGTATTTGCGAGTCATTTGACTATACATGTTGACAGAAACAGGGTTTGATCTTTCACTTTAAACATAGCAGATGAATTCAAGAACTTCTTTTCTGAGTTTGGGAGAGTAGAAGATCATGAAATCATACGTGACCATACAACCAACAGATCTCGTGGATTTGGTTTTATAGTCTTTGAGAAGGAAAAAGATGTAGATGACTTGTTAGCCAAAAGGGGAAACATGATTGATTTAGCTGGTTCTAAGGTGAGTCTAGTTCTATGTTTGGTAGGAAGACTAAAGTTGCATTAGCAGAGCCATCCTTATGTTCTTCATGCTTGTTCATCTAATTGAATAACAATTTGTTTGAACCTTGAGCTGATAAAATTATCAGATATGATACTCTGTTTAGTCTTGTCTGTTTTCTATCTCATGAAATTGCATATATATTCACCTGTATTGCATTTTTAGTTGGTTTTTTGGGCATGGTCAAAGTTGATGTTGCTGTTATTTTGTAGGTGGAAATCAAGAAGGCTGAACCAAAGAAATCTGGCAATGCACCACCACCTGCTTTCGGTGGTGAACCCCGAGCTCGTCACTTTGGTGATAGTTTTGGTGGATTTGGTGGCAATTATGGTGGCTTTGGTGGTGGTGATGGTGCTGGTTATGGGCCTTCATCCTACAGGACACCAGGAGGTTATGGTCCTAGACCTGGAGGCTATGGTGGTTATGGCAGTGTTGCTGGTGAATTTGGTGGTTATGCTGGTGGGTTAGGGGACTATCGTGGAGAATCTTCGCTTGGTTACACCAGTCGTTTTGGTTCATTACATGAAACGGGTGGCTATGGACATGAAACGGGTGGCTACAGTGGTTCTAGCTATGGAAGCGGGTATGATTCTCCGGGTGGTTATAGCGCAAGTGGACTCTATCGTAGTAGAGGAGGCTATGGTGGTGGTGCTGGTCGATACCACCCTTATGGAAGATAGGAAAAGGTTTACCATGTCATCAGATTCAGCTAGTACCGCAACCTCTGATTGTGTATTGTTTCTAATTGTTTAGGCAAAATTGACACTCCAGCACCACTGGGATTGAGCCTTCAAGGCTTTTGAGTTCATGTTAGGTGGTTGTGTAGGTTTCTATCAGGAATCTGTAACATCAAACATTTGGAACACAACACTCTCTTTGCTGTTCTTTTAACTTTCATATATGTTTTCCGTATCATCCACATAAATAATCCTCTTGTGTTGGTCCATATCATCGTCATAAATTTTATGAAGATGCCAAGATGTCAACTAGCTTACTGAGCACATTTTATTCCTCCGGAGTAATAATAAAGAGAGCATGAGCTGTATATGTTCTTGTTTATTGTGCCGTAACGGTCTTGTTTTGTTGCTCGTTAAGGGAGCCCACCATTTAGTCCAAATCAACTTTCAATTACCACCAGAATTCGCACTCCATTTCCGACCCTCAAACGGAATGTGGTCCCTTAGCTAACGAGACCTAACATATTGACGTCAAATGTTCCTTACAAGTATCGCCGCTCTCCGCTCCCTCGGAGCGCGACGGTCGTCATTGACATCCCATCTGTTCCTCTCTTCCTTTCCTCCTCCAGCGGCGATGACGACGGCCAACGGGACGAAGTCGCCCTCGACGTCCCAGCCCCTGTTGCCTCAGGCTGCACAATCCCTCGTTGATTCCGTCGATGCCTTCCTCTTCGATTGCGACGGTCTCCTCCTTCCTTCCCTCCCCTCTCTCTCTCTCTCTCTCTCTCTCCCCTTCGTCTGATTTCTCCCCACTCGATTCTTGTCCTTCAACGTTTTTGACCCTTGTCCTTTTCCGTTTTGTCTTTTTCAGGTGTCATCTGGAAGGGCGACAAGCTCATCGAAGGTGTTCCGCACGCCTTGCAAGCCCTCCGATCATTGGTAATTGTATACCTCCCCTGTCCCTCCGATCATTGACTAATTGATGTTGTGAAGATTATGTTTCATCCAGAAAGTTTGTTCCTTCTTGTTTTTTTCTTTAATCACTAGTTGATCGCAATCAAGATTCCGAACTAACAACGTCTCGGTTTGTCGGCAGGGGAAGAAGCTGGTCTTTGTGACGAATAACTCCACGAAATCTCGGAAGCAATACGCTTGGAAGTTCACATCTCTCGGGCTTGATGTCAGCGAGGTTCGTGTTTTCCTTTGAGATCTTTCGAAATTCGTGCGGCATTTGTTCCCGATTCATTTATCCATATGCAGGAAGAAATTTTTTCATCATCGTTTGCTGCTGCCATGTTTCTGAAACTGAGAAACTTCCCTAGGGAGAAAAAGGTAACATCTTTATTGCCTGTTTGGTTGTCCATTTGGGTATCTGGAGAATCAGTGATTAATGTGTTCTTAGCTTTTCCATGGTGCGATAATTCATCATAATATCCTGATTAAATTGCACTGGCATTTTGTCAGGTCTATGTTATAGGCGAAGAAGGCATACTAGAAGAACTCAAGCAGGCTGGATTTTCATGTTTAGGTGGTCCTGTAAGGCATCATTGGCCTTTTTTATATCTTTTTTCTTGCCTATCATTTGAATTTATCTTTGTCTATGACATTGATTATATACTAAAAAGTAGTGATATATGTACATCAAATCCCACAATTTTTTTTGTTGAACACTTGCAGACTGGCTATCTCAACCACCAAAAAAGAAAAACAGGATAATTACTTTGATGTTTCGTTACATTCCCTTAATTAATTTGAAATTTTACTATATATGTGATGTCATTGATGACCTAACAAGGTGATTAGTAGATATCTTTCTGTTTCAATTATTCTACTTCCTTTTCTTTTCTAGGGTAAGTATCGCACATGCCTTCCAGTGGTAGTTGTCAGTATGTTGGATTAGCATGTTTCCAAAAATCTGTATTTTCTTTAATTAGTCAATTAACTGTCTGCAGGAGGATGGCAAGAAGAAAGTAGAGCTGAAGACAAACTTCTGGTTTGAACATGATAAGAGTGTAACCTCAATGCCCATCTTATTTGCTGAATTTCCCATTGTTTTGCAGAACAAATATATGCTTAACTAGAACATTTAAATAATTCATTTAGAATAACATATAATATGCATAGTAAAATTAAAATTTCTTGTTTCAGGTTGGAGCAGTTGTTGTTGGGCTTGATCAATATATTAACTATTATAAGCTCCAGTAAGACATTCTATCCTACATTTTATATCTTAATTTCTATTAAATCAACTTTTTGTCTGTCATTGGTGATTAACATACAAATTGAGACGCTCTTTAGCTTTCTTGATAACATTTGGTGACGATTAAAGGAACCTGTCTCTATTGTATCTTTTGTCCTTGATGCCATCTTGTTCTTTACCGATTGTTTAATGATTGTTCTCTCTCTTCTCAGTGTTTCAATGTGATCAGGATATGGATTCAGCCTAAACAACTATCACTGTTTATTATAATAACTTTTGATATTGATTCCTAACTGTTAACCTTTCCTAGTAAAAGGTTATGTATAAGCCTTTTGAGCTTCATTGCAGTTCAAGATACTGGATATTGGAGTCAGTAAAATGTTAGGAGCCAAATGATAAGCGAGATTCAAGTTCGTCGTTTAAAATCATGATTTTGAGTATTCTCTTGGCTGCAAGCATTAGAAGGTCACTATTCTCAGTCTGATTCATGAGCTTAAAGGATCATAGTGATCTATTATCATTTATTGAATATTAAAAACTTTAATGGTGTGATAGAACCCTTATGGATTCTAAGCTTGGGGTTGATCTCTTTAGGGAATCGATCTCCTTGGAACTCTATAGGGGTTCCTTCCTCCAAGTTGCTGCTCAAGGCTGCTAAGAAAGATTCATCTATTGCTTGAGAAAAGATGATGAATATATGGCTATTTATAGGGCTTCTAAACCCCAACTCCTAATAGGACTCCTACTCAAGACTCCTACTTCTAACCAACTCCTAATATGACTCCTACTCAAGAGTCCTGTTCATTTACAACTCCTAATGCTTCTCTAAGAAATAACCTCTTAACCCTAGCTGGCCTTTTCACCTCTTTAATAGGGGTCGGCTAGGTAGGTTTTACATGAATGCCCCTCTCAATTAGGACTCTCCTAGCTAGAGTTTTAACAGACCCGTCCTCTTCAAATCAGCCTTGTCCTCAAGGCTGATGATCTATGAATTCTGGGAATTTAATCTTCAAGTCGTCATAGTTCTCCCAAGTGGCACCTTCTGCTAGTAAGTTCACCCATTGTATCATCACTTCAGTAGTGGGTCGTCGTCGTCGAGTCACGATCCGTCGATCAATAATGACACTCGGCTGGGTTTGAAATTCTCCTTGGGTAGTCATATTTGGTGGATGTCTTTGGGCTGTCTCGTTTTGTCCCAGCTTGAGCTTTAAACAGGACACATGAAATATTGGATGGATTCGGGAGCTGGGGGGTAAGTCCAATCTGTATGCTACAGCTCCGATGTGTTTCAAAATTTGGTAGGGTCTATAAAATCGAGGTGAAAGCTTCATAGATGATCTGATCTGGATTGATGTTTGCTTGTATGGCTGAAACCGTAGGAAGACCCAATCTCCTACTGAAAATTCTCTTTCGCCTTTGTGTTGATCAGATTGTTGTTTCATTCTTGCTTGATCTACAGTGAGATTATCTTTTAGCAACTTTAACATTTTGTCTCTGTCTTGTAGTTCCGTATCTACTTGTTCCACTTTAGAGGTGCCTAACATATATTTTAGGATCACAAGGGGAGGTCGGCCATACAAAGCCTCATAGGGAGTACATTTTGTGGATGAATGATAAGTTGTATTATACACCATTTGGCCCAGGAAAGCCACTTTGTCCACTCTTTTGGCCGGTCACTGGTGAAGCATTTGAGGTATGTCTCCAAGCACCTGTTCACCACTTCAGTCTGGCCGTCGGTTTGTGGGTGATACGCTTGAGTCCTTTTCAACTTATTGCCTTGCATCTGGAATAATTCTGTCCAAAATCTGCTCGTGAAGATACAAGTAGAATTTGGCACAAGCACAATACGTCCCTTATAGCGTAATTCTTTTGAGTCCCAACTGTAATGAGCCACGGAGCTTGGTGCTTTCTCTAATTTTTTATGATCTTATTGGTCTTTGGATCTTCCTGCCATTCCCTCTTAATATCCTCAAGGAAGTCGTTGGTCGAAAGTGAAACGCCGAAAATTCAGCTTGCTCGGGTAGCCACGAAAGCGCAACTGCAATAATATTCTCTTTCCCCTTTTTGTAAGTTATTTCATAATCATTTCCAAGAAGCTTTGTTACCTATTTTTGCTGCTCGGGGGAAGATATCTTCTGCTCCAAGAAATATTTTAGGCTTTTATGGTCGGCCTTGATTTGAAAACGTCGCCCAATCAAGTACGGTCTCCACTTGGCCACCGCATGCACAATCGCGAGCATCTCCTTATCGTAAATAGTCATCTTGAGATGGGAAGGAGATAACGCCTTACTGGTATAAGCGAGGGGGCGGCCATCTTGCATTAGTACAACACCAATTCCGACTTCGGAGGCATCGGCTTTAATAATAAAAGTCTTGCCGAAGTCGGGTAGTGCTAGTACGGGCATTATCGTCATTATGGCTTTAAGTTCATCAAAGGCAATGGTGGTGGCTTTGTTCAACCATTGGAACGCATTTTTTTTTCAGCAAGGAAGTAAGGGGTGCATTGATCTTTCCATAGTTTTTCACGAACTTGCGGTAGTAGCTTGTTAAACCGAGAAAGCCGCGTTGCGATTTTATGTTCCTCGGGGTCGGCCAGTTTTGCATTGCTTCAATTTTGGAAAGGTCCACCGCCACACCTTCCTCTGATATGATATGCCTCAGATATTTCACCTTCTGTTGAAGAAAGCTGCACTTCGATTTTTTGACAAAAAGAATATGTTCTCGCAAAATCATCAAAACAAGTCGTAAGTGTTGAAAATGACTTTCAAGAGAAGGGCTGTAAATAAGGATATCGTCAAAGAAAATCAGCACAAACTTACGGAGATAATTCTAAAAAATATCATTCATAAGGCTTTGAAAGGTGGAGGGAGCATTGGTTAGACCAAAGGGCATTACCAAAAATTCGTAGCGGCCGTTGTGTTCGAAAGGCTGTTTTCGGTATGTCTTCGCACACTCATATTTGATGATACCCGGATCGAAGGTCCAGCTTTTTGAAGACTCGTGCTCCCTTTAATTCATCAATCAATTCATCTACTATTGGAATAGGGTATTTGTCCTTGACGGTTATGCCGTTGAGAGCTCGGTAATCAACGCACATTCGCCATGTTCCGTCCTTTCGTACGAGGAGTACCGGTGAAGAGTAGGGGCTGCAACTTGGTCGAATAACTCCTGTTTCGATTATCTCTTTTACAATCCTTTCTATTTCATCCTTTTGAAGATGTAGATACCGATATGGCTAAGTATTTGCTGGAGGTTTGCTCGGAATAATCGGTATACAATGATCATGCCGACGGGTAGGAGGTAGGTTGCGCGGTTCGTCAAATATATCTAAAAATTCAGCAAGCAAAGGAAGTAGGTTTGGATCTTCCAATTCTGTTGGCTCTCCCTTGGTTTGCTACTCAAGTTATACCAAAAAGCCGCTGCATGCTTTATGCAAAACCTTCTCCATTCGTTGTGTGCAAATCGTCGTTATGTCGCCTCCACGTTTCCCGTGCAGTATCACTTGTTTTCCCTTATTGTAAAATTTCATAATTAGTTTCACAAAATTTCAGGAAACATCACCTAATGTCGTCAGCCATTCGATGCCGAGCACGGCCTCATAATTATCAAGAGGGAGGAAGAAATCTGCAATTATCTCTTGGTCCTGCAGTAATAGTTTCACCCGCGAGCACGTATGATCACACTTCAAAATTCGTCCGTCGGTGACTTTAATGTCAAACCTGCTGCAATTCTCGATAGGTAAGGCCATTCAGACAACAACCTTGCTGTTCATAAAATTATTAGTGCTTCCGGTGTCAATAAGAACGGTGATACGTTGTTGCTTCAGAAGTCCTCCCACTTTCATCGTTTGCGGGTTCGCGTAACCGGCAAGAGCATGCATCGTAATATCAACCACGCTGTCGCAGCCACTGCAGCGGCGAGCCCTTGGCGGTGCTGCCCCCAGCCGCACCACCATCGCTGCCTCCCAGCCCTCAGCAGCAGCGATCCCCCCATGCAGCGACCGCAACAAGCATCGTTGCCTCTCACCAGTGCCTCCTTCCGTAGTGCGACAGAGATAGAGCAACGCTGCCTTCTATCCGCGCCGTCGCAGCCACCGCAGCGGCGAGCCCTTGGTTCTATCAGAGGCGACCTCTTTTGTAGCGATGATCGCGGTTCCATGGCTCGTCGCAATTCCAAGAAAGACCTTTCACTGATCGGTCACATAGTTCTTCTCTTGTCAATTTTTTTGACAGCGAAGGATGGTTGGGAACAGAAGGAGGTTTATATGCCGTGGGCCTAGGAGAGGTTCTCATCCTCTGAGCATCTTAGTTGAGCCGTTCTTCTTGTATTCGGGCGAAAGAAATTGCAGCTGTTATGGTACGGGGTTGCCGCACCTTAACCTCCCCTTTTATCTATGGCTTGAGTCCTTCGATGAATGTTCCTAACAATTGACGATCAGTCCAATCACGAGCAAGGTAGGATAACTTCTCAAACCTGGTTTGGTACTCTTGAATCGTAGAGGTTTGTCGAATCTTTGCGAGTTGGCCATCGATATTTTCATACTCCATAGGTCCGAAACGATTCAGCGATGCGTTCTTAAATTGATTCCACGTTGGAGCCCCATGATTGTATTCCAACAAATTGTACCATTGAATAGCATCTTCTTCAAGGTGGATGACAACAATTTCCACCATAGCATCATCCAATGTTCGGTAGTAGCAAAAGTAACGTTCGGCGCGCGAAATCCACCCCGTCGGGTCTCCTTCCCATCGCGGGAAGTCCACCCTCATGCGTGGCTGAAGCATGTCCGAGGGTTGTCCCTCGTTCTCTGGAGGTCTCTCTGAACTCTCTCATCATTGAGATTTGGTTGGACTCAGTGGTTGTCCAATTCTGAATTCTGCAAATAAAGCGCACAATTTGTCCTCCGCGATTCAAGCCGCGATTCAATCTGAGATTCCCATACTTCAAATATGGCATTAATTGGATCTTGAGAAGCCATAGCATATGCTTGTAGGTCAGAGATGTCCTTGTCTTTTTTCTGTTGACGGGTTAATGACATAGGTGGTGGAAGATTCGAAAGAATTGAGGATCATAGAAAGGTATTGCAGCAGATTTTTACGTCTAAAGTGTAGCAGTTTGGACGTAAAAGATCAGTGGTTTATATTGAGAATTTTTTAACGAAACCAAAGGGAAATCCGCTGTTATGAAGTGTCAAGGTTGTCGTAAAAATTTCGTAGAGATTTGGACAGAAAAAACGCAGTAACAAGATCAAACAAACTGTGCTATGTCGCTGGAATTCTGTAATGCAGATTTTCAAGTGTAGCAGTTTGCACGTAAAAGATCAGTGGTTTATATTGAGATTTTTTTGACGAAACCAAAGGGAAATCCGTTGTTAAGAAGTGTCAAAGCTGTCATAAAAATTTCGTAGAGATTTGGATAGAAAAAACGCAGTAGCAAGATCAAACAGACTGTGCTATGCGGTTGGAATTCTGTAGTGCATCTTTCGTCGTGGAGATGAAAACATTGCGACGAAAAGTTTATGCAGCAATATAGGAACAATTTTTTTTTTTGGATTTTCGAATAAGGATAACTAAATTGCAACAGCAGTAAGGTAGGAAACCAAACCCTGTTGCAATTCATGGGGAGATCAAAGGATGATCCGCGGTGGTGGAGATGACGACGGAATTCGGCGACGATCTTTTAAGCAATTGTGGGAATTGCTTTGGGCGGCTGTGGAGGGCTGATGGATGGTTGGATTTTTGAATAAGGATAACTAAATTGCAGCAGCAGTAAGGTAGGAAACCAGAACCTGTTACAATTCACGGGGAGATCAAAGGATGATCCGTGGTGGTGGAGATGACGGCGGAATTTGACGACGATCTTTTAAGAAATTCTGGGAATTGCTTTGGGCGGCTATGGAGGGCTGATGAATGGCTGTGGAAGGGCAGCGAGACGCCAAGAACGTTGCTCTGATACCAAGTGATAGAACCCTTGCGGATTCTAAGCTTAGGGTTGATCTCTTTAGGGGATCGGCCTCCTTGGAACTCTATAGGGGTTCCTTCCTCCAAATTGCTGCCCAAGGCTGTTAAGAAAGATTCATCTATTGCTTGAGAAAAGAGGATGAATACATGGCTATTTATAGAACCCCAACTCCTAATAGGACTCCTACTTCTAACCAACTCCTAATAGGACTCCTAATCAAGACTCCTATTCCTTTACAACTCCTAACACTTCTCTAAGAAACAACTGCCTAACCCTAGCCGGCCTCTTCACATCTTTAATAGGGGTCGGCTAGATAGGTTTTACATGAATGCCCCTCTCAATTAGGACTCTCCTAGCTAGAGTCCTAACATGGTGCTTTTTTGTTTCTGGTTTTGCTATTGTGATCTTGTTGTTTTTATCACTATTCCAAAGATAATTTAAAGAAAGATGACTATCTGGCAGGTATGCAACTCTTTGTATCTGTGAGAACCCTGGATGCCTTTTTATTGCCACCAACCGTGATGCTGTTGGTCACATGACAGACTTGCAAGAATGGCCAGGTTCATCCTTAGCAAAGGAGACTCCTTTGCCAATATTCCTACTTATGGTTGTCCTTTCCATGATATTTATTCTATAGATGTGCAGGTGCGGGATGCATGGTTGCAGCAGTATGTGGATCAACACAGAAGGAACCTATCGTAGTTGGAAAACCATCGACCTTCCTGATGGATTTCTTGTTAGAAAGGTAACTAATGCTTTTCCCTCTTTCAAGTATTGCGGTGCAATACAAATAAACCAGCATCGATTCTCTGTTTAAAGCTATCGTGTTAGCATATTCAGTACATTAGGATGCATGTTGAACAGATGCATTTTGTGGCATATAGTAAATGTGGGAGTAGGAGAATAAACAAACCACAGAGAGTTGCATGACTCGCATCTATTGTATGAGCTACATTATAACCAAACTTTCTAAGATATGCCACCATCTTACTATCTCTCTGTATCACATTGCATGGCAGGTTCCAAATTGATACGATGCGTATGTGCATGGTAGGTGATAGACTGGATACTGATATACTCTTTGGCAAAAATGCGGGCTGTAAGACTCTTCTTGTTCTCTCAGGTCCAATCATCTATTCTGTATAACCTTTGCATTTGTTTTTCTGTTAATGCTTAGCTTTACTATGTCCTCTAATGTATGGTTGAACAATCTGTTGACCAGCTGATTTTTGTGGAGAAAACCATTTCAGGTGTGACTAGCATGTTAGATCTTCAGGATCCTTCAAATGAAATCCATCCAGATTATTATGCAAGTAGCGTCTCTGACATTGTTGATCTATCCGATTCTCTCACTAAGGGACAGTGAGATTCCCGAAATGTAACCTGTAAGATGCATTTCTTATGCATTTTAATCTATTTATGGAGAATGCCATGCAGACATCTTCATAGTTATTCTGCCCAGAGAAAAGTGAGAATAAGAGGAACAGAGGAGGGTTGGAATCCTTCGTTTTTATTGGACCTTTTTGACTTGGGACATTTTGCATATTTGCAGAAACAATATGCTACATTCTGAAATCAAGAAATTGGTATTAGAGACTAAGTATTGGAAACTATATGAACTTATGATTTGGGCACTCCTTTCTTTGTTTTGTCATCTTAGAAGAACTTGGCTTGAAAGCCCGTTCTTGGCTTTACATTGCGGTATGGATGTTGTGCAACGAAGCTATAGATGTATGCTTTTGTTCTTGTCGTTGCTCGATATCAGTGATTGCCTTTGAGTGGGTTGATCAGCCTGACTAGGTGCTGCTTGATTTGCACCTGCTCGAGGTGCCTCCGGCGCCGGACATAGTCCCAAGCTCGACACACCTTTCTTGCACTCATATAATGTCGGGAGAAATGAGTTAGTGTTTGACCTTGAAAGTGGTACACATGTTTATGGCCATGTACATGGATGGCAATGACTATCAGTGCTGAATGGTAATTTGCATTTTGTATGTCTAAACAAGCGCAATTTTGTTTACTTGTGAGACATGGAAAGATTCTATTCAGGCAGCTCGGCTAAGATTCCATTCTGCTCTATTGTCATTCTTCTAGTTACAACCTTATCATATTGTGATCATTAGATGCCTAAACATTGGTCTTATGATATACAAGATCTACTTATTAAAAACGAAAGATTCAAAATCTCATTCAATATATAATACTGTTATAGTGGATGTGATGTGATTGACATGTTAGCATCATATATAGTAGACATGTTATCTTCTTACTTGCTAGTATCATGCACTACCTAGCAGTGATCTTATCTTCATGTACCATCGATGACTGACAAATGATTAGTATCTATTATTAGTAGTTATAACCAATAGACCCAACCACCTTGAACAGATTATGTAATGGTCCCTCAGGTTTTGCTATAAAAGGGATTGCCCAAGTATGCTCAAACACACTAAAAAACAAAATAGCCTTGCTAGACGCTTGTACGACTATTTTGGCTCGTCTGATACCATCGTTGACTTGAGCATCAAAGGGGTGTTGTTAGGAGACTAGCTTGGTATGTTTTCCCATATACCAACTCAAAAAGAAACTAGGTTAGACCAGAGCTGGCTTCCAACTCAAGCAACCCAAAATTGACTTCAATAGTTTGACGTTAAAAGGAGGGCTGATTGTTATATCTCACGGAAATCCTAAGGATTTGAATCCCTAGTAGTTTCATGCCTTGACCTCTATCACTCTAAATGCTCCTGATTTGAATCTCCCATTATCAGTAATCCCAAAACAAGTTTCAGTTGGAGCCCCAGCCCAACAAAATCCACTTCTTGACCCTAACCTATTTCACTGATTTTTTCAAGAACTGACCTTCACCCAATCGCCTCTTATCACAACTATGTTACTTCATGTGGAAACTTTTCATGCTCTACTCAGCAAATGCAGGTTCTAATAGGGATAGTCCAAATTGTCACTCTATATATTTCTTAAATTACTTAATTAGCTCAAAACCCCACCCACATTTGTCTCTCTTGTTGCTACTCCTACTGTGCCACTGACACTCATCCCAAGCCAAGTAACCAAGTCATTCTCGGCCTAGACCCAAGCACGACCAAATTCACCTCCTTCGCTGATAGCTCCAAATTAGGTCTCATTACTAATATTAAAATTTATGAATGTATTTGTCGATCAGTCGATTGACATTCTAGCCAAAGTCAAAAGCCACTTGCATAGAATAGATTAACAATTGATAGAAATTCATAGAGAGATAAAATAAGGAAAGCAACATACAACATGTCTAGTTACAATCACCTTTCACAAAAAATATAAACAAGGAGTCAATTCCTTGAGGATTTAGGCTTCTTATGTTGGACGTACACAAAGGGAAGATTGACCCTTTAAAGCATATAACTGCTTTCACTTCATAGATAACTCTTTATGGGACTATAGACTTTCTTATATATTGAACATTTTCAACTACCTTAGGGGTGGCAATGTGCGAATGGTTCGCTATGTTGCCCTCAGAGTCAATCTCATCATTTGGACAATTGGCCAAAGATTTTAAACTCAATTTCATTAGCTACAAGCTCCCGAAGAAACCCGCCACTTCTCTCTTAGCTATCCGATGGGAAGAAAAGGAATTTTTAGAGAGTTACACAAGGAGGTTTAATAATGAAGTCCGACAAGTCATAGACCTGACCTCTTCCATCCTCTTCAATGCATTTTTTGATGATCTCCAACCCTCAAGGTTTTTCTATAGTGTCATCACTTAACCTCAAGCAACTTTTCTGGAATTATTGTAAGAAGCCAATCGCCATATCTTTGTTGAGTTGGTTATTACTGGCAAAAAGAGAGGTGAATTTAAGAAAATAATAGAAGAAGAAAAAATCACATGCCCAAGTTCCTCGGAGAGATCGTAGAATAACAAACTAAGAGGAGATCGATCTCGTTCTCTATGAGAGTTCACACTCCTCAACATTTCTTATGTTGAGATGTTCATGTAGATTTGGAAGGAGAGACTCCTAATAGTGCCTTGATCACTAAGAGACTCGCCGACAAGGAAAAATATAACCAAATACTATCACTCTCACTAGGATCATACGCATGATATCGAAAGTTATTATGTCGTAAAAGAGCAAATCGAGGATTTGGTTCAAAAAGGACACCTCAATAAATTCTTCCGTCGGATTTAAGAATCATCAAAACCTTGAGGCCCAATTGAGCAACAGGTGGACCAATAGTTGGGGGTAGTAGTTCATCAGCTCGAAAGATATATGTGAGGGAACCCCAATTAAAAGGTTTCATCCAAACGAAGATTAGTCCATTGTGTTCAAAGAAGAAAAGATTGAGAACCTAGATCTAAAGCATATTGATGCAATAGTGGTATGCCTTAAAATCACAAATTCATGGGTGAAAACGAATCTGATTGATAAAGGAAGCTCAACTGATATATTGTATTATGATGGCTTTCAAAGATTTGGTTTGTCTATCAACGATCTCAAGCCCATCTCCTCTATTCTTACCAGCTTCACAAGAGAGTTAGTTACCCTAATAGAAATTATCAATATCCATATGACCTTCGGTGTTGATGATTGCATTAAGACAATAGAAATCAAGTTTCTAGTAGTCGACATTTCTTTTGCTTATAATGTTATCATTGGGTGACCTATTCTTAACCAAAGATGGGCAGTAGTGTCAACATATTATATGACACTTAAGTTTTCAGTATAAGAATAGAAGAGATTAAAAGTGATCTCAAGGAATCCAAATAGTGCTACCTAACATCGGTCACCCTTCCAAAGAAAGAAAAGTTATCGGTTCAATAGATAGACCCATGATATCTTTTACCATTGACCCTACATCCTATGGCAAGGGAACCTTTGGAAGAATTTTTTTTAAATTCAAAGTAATCAAATCATATAGTAAAAGTGGGGTTGGCCTTGACCTAGGAGAGAAAGAAGGAACTCATTAACTTCATAAGACCAAACTCGAAAGCGTTCGCATGGTCAACTAGTGATATACGCAGAATAGACTTTAGCATGGCTCAGCATTGACTCAACATAAACCCGAAGCATAAAGTGGTCTGTTAAAAGCCTAAAGATTCAATCCCAACTACTAAGAGGCAGAGGAAGTTAGAAAACTCTTCCAAGTTGGTTTTATTTATAAAGTTTACTACTCAAAGTGGCTCGTCAATATAGTCCTCTGTTAGGATCAAGAGCGGCACTAAGAGGGGGGGGGGGGGGGGGTGAATTAGTATAGCGAAAAATTCTTCGATTTCGTATAAAGTTCATCTCGATTCAAATTGTTTCGGAAAAATGTTGAATTTAAAACTTTTGTAAAAATGTAAGGAGAAGCTTAAGGAGTTTTGCAGTAAAGTAAATTGCACAAAAGAAAAAACAAACTAGAATTTAGAGTGGTTTGATCAATGAGACTTAAATCCACTTCGGATTCCTCCTCTATCGAGGTCACCGGCGTCTACTAAAGGCCTTCCTTCAATAGGTGAAGACTAACCACATTTTACAGCTCTTTCTCCTTTTGCCGGGTTTAGGAGACAACCCTTACAAGTTTCACTCCTCTTTCTTGGATGGTTATAAGGCTAAGAGAGGGAGGAGGAGAACTCTTCTTACTTTTACAACACTTTTCACACCTCAAACACTTAGAATTTTTCACACATATAATAGCACTTTGTTATCCTTTCATGTAGAAAAGGGTGGGGTATTTATAGGCCCCAATGGCTTCAAAATTGGAGTCAAAAAGTGTCTCATCCTGAATTTTCGGGGTACTGGTGGTACCACCACCATTACTGGGCGGTACCACCGCTTGACACCTGACACTAGGTGGTACCACCGCCCAGAACTCCTAGGAGACCGAGTCTCCCAAGCGGTGCCACCACCCCAGTCTGGCGGTGCCACCGCCAGATAGGATCCAACATCCTGGTTGATGGGATTACCTCTCAAATCACACTCTAATTATATGCTAACTATGATTATTAAGACATATTCTAAGCAAATCAAATCTGGTTAGTCTTGGATTCTTCTAGTGAGCTTCCGGCGAACTTTCGACGATCTCTCGGCAATGTTCCAACAGACATCTAGCAAGCTTCTGGACTTTACGATGATCTTCTTAGCGAGTTTCGATGAGCTTCTTTGGCAGGCACTTGGACGTCTCAGTCACTTCCGACAGAACTTTTGACGAACGTCCGGCCTTCCAACGAACTCTCAAACTCCCAACGAAATCTCGATCTTGACTCCGGTCCATCATATGCTTTATGTCTTACTGCTATCGTAGTTAATCCTGCACACTTTTCTCAACATATAGATTAGATCAAATAATTTATAATTAATTTCATCATCAAAATCCGAGATTCAACAATCTCCCCCTTTTTGATGATGACAATCTATTGATGATGGAGTTAACCTTAACTCCTCTTATCTATATGCTATACTTGAGAAAAGACATTCTTGAATTCAAGGCCTTTGAATTCAAGTATCAAATTGATAAGTTAAGTTTATTTAAACTTATCAGTATGCACATCATGATACTTATCATGATTTATCAATTCTAAATACGATACCACGTATTTGTGAAAATGATGTCAAGGCATGACATCAATTTTCAAATCCAATGATAATCATCATTGATACGAATTTTGAATATGAAATTTAGCAAGATAGCAAGTCATCATTCTATGGCAAGTTATCAAGTTGTAAAATAGCAAGTTAAGCTCATGATATCTTATCATAATAAAAGATATTTATCAATTTGATACAAAATCAAGCATGATACTAAGAATTAAAACATTTGTAAGTAATCATGCCACAATATGTTTCAAGCCCTTGTATTTGACGACACCAATCATATTTCAAGCATTCATAACACACAAGTATTTATGATAAGCATGCATTTACGATAGGACACGATACATACAATGCTAATTTTGTCATCAATTTACCACATTTTGGTATTATTTCTCTCCCTTTGTCATCAACAAAAAGGAGGATAATTCAACAATTCAAGTGTGGTAAAAATTTATGCAAGTTTCACACTAGTTTATCCAACCGATATTGCATCATTGCATGGTATTATTCAAAAGTTCTCAACATCAAAAGTTATCAACATTAAAGAGATAGATTCCATCAACTTTTCCCTTTTGTTATTAAAAACTTTGCATGAAGAAGAGGAAGAAAGGTAAGGAGGGAATCCATTAAGAACCAAATTTGTGAAGTCAAAAACACTAAATAAGTTTTCGTTAAAACATGCTTTAATCAAAGAGAAGGGATTCATGAAAAGGATTATACGAAATCAAATCCCCATTCTTGCAAGTGATTATCATGTACTAAAATTTATCTTTCAAGGATCAAGATATCCATTGGAATTTATAAAATTCATCTTTCATGAGAAGAATAAGGAGAGGAGCGTTATATGAAAAAGAAATTCATAAGTCAAATCCATTTCTCATTAAAAATTCACAACAGATAAACCCGTGAGAGATGTATTTGTCAATGAAATTCATGAAGTGATTAAGTGTATCAAAAATCATTAAGTGATGGAGCAAGGGTATGGAATAAACTTGATACCAAGGAAGATAAAAACGAAATAGAGTCATGAAAGCCCTATTCATGAAATACATTAAGAGAAGGATAGTCTGGAAAAGAAATACAACAAATTCATGCATTCAGACAATTTAACTAGTCTGGAAAAGAAATACAACAAATTCATGCATTCGGACAATTTAACTTTCCTAACTCCCTTATAATAAAATTAAATTATTCTTCACTTAAAGGTTTTATAAAGATGTTAACTAATTGATATTTCGTATCAATAAACTCTATGATTACATCATGATTATTGACATGATCTCGTATAAAGTGATGCCTAATGTTAATATATTTAGTTCTAAAGTGTTGAATAGGAGTTTTTGTTAAATATATTGCACTTGTGTTATCACATTTTATGGGAATGTTCTTAAGGTGTATCTTATAATCTTCTAATGTATTTTTCATCCATATAACTTGTGCACAAATGCACTCGTAGATATGTATTCGGCTTCGGTTGTAGATAGTGCAATCGAGTTTTGCTTCTTGGAAGACAAAGAGACAAGTGTATGACCTAAGAATTGATAAGTTCCGGATGTACTTTTTCTATCTATTCTACATCCAGCAAAATCTGCATCAGTATAAGCAATTAGTTCAAAGTTCTTGGATATTGGATACCATAATCCTATATTAGTGGTTCCTTTAAGATATCTAAGAATTCTTTTAACTACTTTAAGATGAGATATCTTAAGATTAGATTGAAACCTAGCACAAAGTCCTACACTAAACATGATGTCCGGTCTAGTTGTAGTGAGGTATAGTAAACTACCTATCATACCCCTATAAGCTTTTTGATCAAAGCTTTCTCCACTTTCGTCAATATCTAATTTAGTGGAGGTACTTATAGGAGTATTGATAGCTTTTGAACTATCCATATTAAATCATTTTAGCAAGTCTAATGCATATTTTGTTTGGCTAATAAAAATATCATTATTAAGTTGTTTGATTTGTAAGCCTAAAAAATAGGTTAGTTCTCCCATTAGGCTCATTTCAAATTCTAGGCTCATACTTTTAGTAAATGATTCACATAGAGATTCATTTATAGAACCAAAAATAATATCATCGACGTAAATTTGAATAATAAAAAAATTATTTTTTAAAATTTTAATAAACAATGTAGTATCAACCTTGCCTTTAGAAAAATTACTTTGAATAAGAAAGGAGCTAAGTCTCTCATACCAAGCCCTTGGGGCTTGTTTCAATCTATAGAGAATTTTAGTCAATTTAAACACATGATTAGGAAGATTATCATTCTCAAATTCGGGAGGTTGTTCAACATAAGCTTCTTCGGAAATAAATCCATTAAGAAAAACACTTTTAACATCCATTTGAAACAACTTAAAATTATTACTACTAGCATAGGTAAGGAGCATCCTTATGGCTTCTAATCTTGCCACAGGAGCGAAAATTTCTTCATAATCGATACCTTCTTCTTGGTCGAAACCTTTGGCTACTAATCTAGCCTTGTTTCTAACCACGATACCAAATTTATCTTGCTTGTTTCTAAAGACCCATTTAGTACCAATAACTAAATGGTCATTTGGCCTTGGAACAAGCTTCCACATCTCATTTCTCTCAAATTGATTAAACTCTTCTTGCATTGCGATAACCCATGAATCATCTTTCAAGGCCTCGTCAATGCATTTAGGTTCAATTTGGGAGAGAAAAGTGGCATTGGCACAAAAACTCTTAAGAGAAGAATAAGTTTGAACCCCTTTAGATGTGTCTCCTATGATTAGCTCCTTTGGATGAGTATCTACATACTTCCATTCCTTAGGTAAGGATGTTTCAAAAGAAGTTGTATCCAAGTTGCTAGATAGAGAAAGAGATTTATTTAAATTCAAAGCATCAAAATTAAGATTATCATCAAAGTCATTTTTCTTAACTTCGGAAACTTCATTAAAAACCACATGAATAGATTCTTTTATAACCAAAGTTCTTTTGTTAAAGATACGAAAAGCCTTAGAAATAGAAGAATAACCAAGAAAAATTTCTTCATTAGATTTTGCATCAAACTTTCCTAAGGTATCTTTTTTATTCAAAATAAAATATTTACACCCGAAAACTTTAAAGTATGAAACGTTGGGTTTTTTGTTGTTCCACAACTCATAAGGAGTTTTGGAAAGTAGTGGTCTTACTAGAACCCTATTCATAACATAGCATGCCGTATTTATGGCTTCGGCCCAAAAATATTTGGGTAGGCTATATTCATTTAACATGGTTCTTGCCATTTTTTATAAGTTTCTATTTTTTCTTTCTACTACCCCATTTTGTTGGGGATTTCTCAGAGTAGAGAAATTGTAGTTGTATCCATTAGATTCACAAAAGTCTTGAAAATCACAGTTTTGAAATTTACCACCATGATCACTTCGAATTGATGAAATCATAAAACTCTTTTCGTTTTGAATAAGTTTACAAAACTTAGAGAAATACCTAAAGCAATCACTTTTGTGTGCCAAAAAGTAAGTCCATGTATATCTACTATAATCATCCACGATAACAAAGGCGTATTTACTATCTCCTAGGCTTGATGTAGCAATTAGTCCGAACAAGTCTATATGGATCAATTGCAATGGTCTATAGGTGCTTATTTGGTTTTTTGGTTTGAAACTACCTTTTATTTATTTTCCTAGTTGACATGCATCTCACACATTGTCTTTAATGAACTTAATGTGAGGAATTCCTCTTACAAGTTCTTTAGATGAGATTTGAGAGATTAGTTTTATGCTAGCATGACATAATCTCTTATATCAAAGCCAAGCATCGTCATTTAAAATCGAAAAATATATTTTATTACAAAGATCATTAATGTTAATAGTATATATATTATTTTATTTTAGGGCAATCATAGATGTGTTTTTATGTAGTTTTTCTATAATACAAGCATTAGATTAAAATCTAACCTTTATCACACAATTGATTGATGCTTAAAATGTTATGCTTTAAGCCATCAACCAACAACACGTATTCAATAAAAAGGTTAGATTTATTACTTATGGTTCCTTTGCCAATGATTTTACCCTTGTTGTCTCCGAAGGTGATATATCCTTCGTCTAAGCTAGTGAGCTTAGATAATTGAGATGGATCTCTGGTCATATGCTTTGAGCATCCACTATCAAGGTATCATCTCTTACTCCTAGCTTGTGATGGTATATTCTTCTACAAAAAGAGATGATTTTTGGGTACCCATTTGATCTTGGGTGCCTCAAAAATCGATCTACATAGCTTATTATGTTGCATTGAGTCATTTGAGGTTCTTTTAGGAACCCAAATCAATTTATGTGGACTATATTTCTTAAATGGACATTTGTACGCAACATGTCCAAGTTTGTAACAAAAGTTGCATTTGGTGTGAGGTGATACATGCAAGGTAGGGCCTTTAATAAAGGTGGTTGGATTCAATAATTTATATTTTTTACTAATTAATTTATATTCATCAAATAAATCATGAAAAGCATTTAATAGTTCATCAAAGGATAAATTTGTATCAAATGAACTACTCACCTCATCTCCAATAGCCATTAGCGCATAGTGAGCAACTTGCTCGGTATTGGTTGGCTCCTCTTCTTTAGATGCATTGAGTCATCCCAAGTTGCTTTAAGAGCCTTCTTCTTCTTTGATTGCTTCCTCTTTGCTTGGGTACATTCACTCTTGAAGTATCATGGCTTCTTGCATTCATAGCATATCACTTGTTCTTTCTTGGGTTTAATTTTATTTTTAGTATCATTTTAAATTTATTTCTTTTTATAAATTTTTTGAACTTTCTTGTCAAAAGTGCCAAGTCATCATCAAAGTCCTCATCACTTGAATTTTCTTTTAAGTGGTCTTCTTGAGTTCTTAGTGCCATATCCTTCATATTCTTTGGAAGGTTGTTCTCAAGTTCTTTGTGAGCATTATAAGTCATCTCATAGGTTATTAGTGACCCGATTAGTTCTTCGAGAGGAAAGTTATTTAAATCTTTGGCCTCTTAAATGACTGTGACTTTAGGTTCCTAACTCTTTGGAAGGAATCTTAAAATTTTATTAACAAGTTCAAAATCTGAGAAACCTTTAACAAGTCCTTTTAGACCATTGACGACATCCGTAAATCGGGTGTACATATCTCCAATGGTCTTACTTGGTTTCATCCGAAATAACTTATAAGTGTACATTAAAAGATTAATTTTTAACTCTTTCACTCTACTAGTATCTTCATGAGTCACTTCGAGTGTATGCCAAATATCAAAAGTCATTTCACAAATAGACACACGATTGAACTCATTTTTATCTAAAGCACAAAACAAGGCATTCATAGCCTTGGCGTTTAAAGCGAAAGTCTTCTTCTCCAACTTATTCTAATCGTTCATTGGAAGAGAAGACTTTTGAAACCCATTTTCTACAATATCTCATAATTTGAAATCCATTGAAATTAGGAAGATCCTCATTCTAGTCTTCTAATATGTGTAATCCTCATTTTGAAACTTATTCTAATCGTTCCAATACCTCTTGGTTACCAGCAAATGCCATCTCTCTTGGGTTTTAAACCAAATGAGAGTAAACCTTACTTTGATACCAATTGTTAGGATCAAGAGCGGCACTAAGAGGGGGGGTGAATTAGTGCAGCGGAAAATTCTTCGATTTCGTATAAAGTTCATCTTGATTCAAATCATTTTGGAAAGATGTTGAACTTAAAACTTTTGTAAGAATATAAGGAGAAGCTTAAGGAGGTTTGCAGTAAAGTAAATTGTACAAAGGGAAAAGCAAACCAGAATTTAGAGTGGTTCAGTTAATGAGACCTACATCCACTTCGGATTCCTCCTCCGTTGAGGTCACCGGCATCCAATAAAGGCCTTCCTTCAATAGGCGAAGACCAACCACCTTTTATAGCTTTCTTCTTTTGTCAGGTTTAGGAGACAACCCTTACAAGTAGTCTTACTCCTCTTTCTTGGATGGTTATAAGGCTAAGAGAGGGAGGAGGAGAACTCTTCTCACTTTTACAATACTTTTCATACCCTAAACACTTAGAATTTTTCACACATATAATAGCACTTTGTTATCCTTTCATGCAAAAAAGCGTAGGGTATTTATAGGCCCCAATGGCTTCAAAATTGGAGCTAAAAAGTGTTTCATCTCGGATTTTCGGGGTACTGGGTGGTACCACCGCCCAATCTAGGCAGTACCACCGCTGGCAGCATTAACTATTGAAGGTACCACCGCCTGACAGGGGCGGTACCACCACCCAGAACTCTTGGGAGACCGAGTCTCCCAGGTGGTGCCACTACCATAGTCTGGCGGTGCCACCGTCAAACAAGGTCTAGCATCCTGGTTGGGCCTTGAATCCGGCCCAAATCAGCCTAACTTCCGGCCTAGTTGGCCCCTAACAGAGTTGATGGGATTACCTCCCAAATCACACTCTAATTATATGCTAACTATGATTCTTAAGACATATTCTAAGCAAATCAAATCCGGTTAGTCTTGGATTCTTCTAGTGAGCTTCCGACGTTCTTCCGGTGAACTTCCGACGATCTCTTGGTAATGTTCCAATGGACATCCGACAAGCTTCTGGACTTTATGATGATCTTCTTGGCGAGTTTCGATGAGCTTCTTTGGCAGGCACTTGGATGTCTCGGTCACTTCCGACAGAACTTCCGACGAGCATCCGGCCTTCCGATGAACTCTCGAACTCCCAACGAAATCTCGATCTTGACTCTGATTCATCATCTGCTTTATGTCTTACTGGTATCGTAGTTAATCCTGCACACTTTTCTCAACATATAGATTAGATCAAATAATTTACAATTGATTTCATCATCAAAATCCGAGATTCAACATCCTCGTCAAAAAAAGTAAAGGGAAATGGAGAATATGTGTCGACTACATCGATCTCAACAAGTATCATTAGAAAGATAGTTTTTCCCTTTATCAAATTGACCAGTTTGTCGATTCCACCTCTAAACATGAGTTGCTAACTTTCATAAATATTTTCTCAACATACAGCGAAATTAAATTGACACTAGAAAAAGAAGAACACACAACTTTTATAATTAAGGATGACCTATACTACTACACGGTCATGTCATTTGGATTTATAAATGCAGGGGCAACATATCAGAGGTTGGTTAACAAAATATTTTAGCATCAAGTGGGGAGTAATATAGAGGTTTTTTTAGATAACGTGTTGGTAAAAGAGCTGCATTGCCAACACACACTTAGTTGACCTCGGAGAAACATTTTCCTCTATTAAAAAAATTTCAAATGCAATTGAATCCGACCAAGTGTGCATTTGGTATAAATTCAAGAGAGATTTTGCTCTTCATGATATACCAATGGAGAATAGATGCAAATCTAAAGAAAGTGAGAGCCATTATTAACATGAAGCCTTTAGGTTCTATTAAAGAAGTTCAACAATTAGCAAACCAAATTGTCATGTTTAACTGATTCTTATTCGGATAAGGGATCAATGTTTACCATTCTTTAAGATCCTAGAATATCCGAAGGACTTCCAATAGATCAAGTAGTGTTAGGAAGCATTTGATACACTCAAGAGATATATGATAGTGCCTCCCCAACTTTCTAAACCTTGCTCGGGGGAGGATTTATATTTATACTTATCTACAACCCCAATGGTAGTGAGCTTAGCCTTGATTCGAGAGGAACAATGAATCTAAAGGCCTTACCTAGGAGAGGAATTATATTTGTACTTATCCATAACCTCAGTGCTTGTGAGCTTAGTCTTGATCCAAGATGAATAATAAATCCAAAGGCTTATGTATTATACTAGCCATATACTCCGAGATACGAAAACTCAATATCCTAATTTTAAAAAGTTGACCTATGGGTTGATCGTAGCAATAAAAAAACTTTTACCCTACTTCTAGGCTCATTATATAATCATCATATTCCTACTATGTCATGAGAAAGCTCCTTAAATCGATAACTAAACTTAGTGAATTTGATATTTCTTATAAGCCGAGAACTATGATCAAAGTATATGCCCTCGTTGACTTTGTAGCAAAAATGATTGTAAATGAGAAGGTATCCAAAGATGCTAAATGCTAGATATTGTATATAGATGGGTCGACCACGTAGACTAGTGAAGGAGCGGGGCCTGAAAAACCCATAAGGGGAGGTCTATAAGCATGCACTCCATTTCAACTTTTAGGTTACCAACAATAAGGTAGAATATAAAGCTCTTTTGTTATGGCTAAAGCTTGTTACTGGCATGAGAATACTAAATCTAAAGGTATATAGTGACTCTCAACTGGTTGTTAGCCAAGTCAAACGATGCTTATGAGGCTTGTGATTCTACTATGGCATTCTATCTTACAAAGGCAAGACTAATGATAACCGACATCTTGATGTTTAACATCAAGCAAATTTTTAGAAAGGACAATATGACAACATATACTCTTTCCTAATCGTAAATCAGAGGGCATCCATAAAGATTAAGTGACAAATACTAGTTTAAAGGCCACTTAGGAAATATTATGAGATAGATATCTAAAGATCGTTGAAGCAAGAAAAGTACATAGGCAACAAATGTGGAATTGCATATTTGACAAGGTGCTTTATAAATGGTCCTTATCACATCCCTATGTTGCATTCACCCTACTGAAGTTGCCCATGTAGTATCTGAAATCCATAAGAGGGACCCTTCTCAACTATTATAGCATAGAGAAAACACCTTGTGGTCAAGGTGAATTACTTTTACTAAGTGGGTCAAGGCCAAGCTGTTAGTAGTAATCAAAGAAAGGCAAGTTGAAGGATGAAAAAACATTATTTCTTGATTTGGAGTACCACGAGTACTAATAATAGATAACAGAACATAAGTCAATAATACAAAGTTTAAAGAATTTTGTGATTTCATTAAAATCTATTTAAGATTCAACTTAGTGGCCCATTTGTAGACCAATGGTTAGGCTAAAATAACTAACTAAGCCACGTTAGATATATTAATGAAAAGAGTCTCGAGAGCTAAGGGAGCATAGGTAGATGAACTCCCGAGCATATTATGGGGTTATCGAGTCACACTAAATGTTCCACTAGGGAATCTCCTTTCTACCTAGTGTATGGAACCAAAGTGGTGCTCCCAATTGAGTTGGCACTGTCGATTATCTGGACTTGATGATTTGTCAAGGAAAAAACAGAGGTTAGGCTCTAAGCAAATCTCGACCTCATTGAGAAAGTTAGAGCCCAAACACATCTTAAGAACTTAGCATATAAAAGGATAGTAGATAAAACCTTCAACACCAGAGGAAATCCTTATCGATTGAAGGAAGAGGACTTGGTTTTAAGAAGAACCGAAGTCAGCGACCTAGCACAAGCCTTGTTGAGAAGGTCTATATCGGATTGTAGTGGACTTGGCATCTAACTAGGAAGGTTCATACTAGATTACAAAGAAAACCTGACCAGAAACTTATTGACTCCATGCTCTTATTGGATCAAACATTCCCAAGACATGACATATCTCAAATCTTAGAAAATATTACCCTTGATGCTATACTCCTTAACACACTTGCAATAGAATTTGTAATACCGCTCAATATGTGATAAGATCTAAGGATGCAATTTTATTTGAATATAATAGAACTTATTTGGGAAATGAGTTTTCATTCATAAAAAAACTGTTATACTACTATCGGAAATCCTTACATGTCAAAATAGATCTCTTGACTAAAAAAAAGAAAATAACTACACTAAATGATTACAACAAAGGTGTTGATTGACCCAATCATTCTTCAAAAATTTTAATGATTTCATTCAAAAAGGGGTTGGTTAATCGACCCCCTTTCGTACTCACCGCAATGGCCATGTGTTAACAAGTCATTTCGCCATGATCATGCTTTGTTGTAGGTAGGTATGACATGTGCAATTGTATCCGGATCCACTCATATTCTCTCGCTCATCGATGGGGTGGCTGTTAGGATCAAGAGTGACACTAAGAGGGGGGGGGGGGGGGGGGTGAATTAGTGTATCAGAAAAAATCATCGGTTTTGTAAGATATTCGTTAGTTGAAAATCAATCTCAGAAAGTACTTGACTTTAGAGTAAATGAACTAGCAATTAACTTACAAAGTAATAGCAGTAATAAAAAGCAAAATGGAAATGAGCACACTGGAATTTATGGTTCGGTCGTTGTGACCTACATCCACTTCCGATTCCTCCTTCGTCGAGGTCACCGGCATCCACTAATGGTTTTTCTTTAGTGGGCGAAGACCAACCACGCTCTTTACAGCACTTTCTCCTTTTCATGGGTTTAGGAGACAACCCTTACAAGTCTCACACCTCTCTTGAATGATCACAAGACTTAGAAAGGGAGGAGGACTTTTAGCACTTTTACAACACTTTTAACACCCCAAGACTTCAAGATATTGTTCATACTTTTATGCCATTTCATGCAGAAAAGGGTGGGGTATTTATAGGCCCTAATGGCTTAAAAAATTGGAGCAAAAAAGTATCACATCCTCGGTTTCTGAGGTACTGGCAGTACCACTACCTGTAAACTGATACTGAGCGGTACCACTGCTCAGTCTGGGCGGTATGACCACCTCATAGAGCTCGGAGACCGAGCTTTGGTGGTACCACCGCTTGGTACATTAATTGCCAACGGTACCACCGCTTGGCAGCATTAACTACCGGTGGTACCAATGCTTGGCAGCATTAACTACCAACGGTACCATCGCCCAGACCACCTAGGAGAGAGGGTCTCAAGTGGTGCCACCGCCGGCCATGACTCCAAGGGGCTGAACGGGCCTTCCAACCAGCTCAATTTAGTCTTGTTAAGGGCCCAGTTAGCCTTTAGCTGAGTTAGTGAGATTACCTCCAAATCCTAACTCAACTTAAGGTCTAACTACGATAATATAAGATATTAACTAAGCAATCTTGGTCCGGTATGTCAATTATTCTTCCGACGAACTTCTCAACGAACTTCCGACGAACTTCTTGGTGAGCTTTTGACAAACTTCTCGGCGAACTCCCAACGAACTCCCAACGAACTCTTGATGGACTCCCGATGAACTCTCAGCAAACTCTCGGCAAACTCTCGGCGAGCTCCTAATGAACTCTCGGCGAGCTTTCGGCAAACCACCGACGCATAGTCCAAATCTTTGATGTATTGTCCGATATTTGACTCCAGCCCAACATCTTGCTTTATGTGTTCATTGCTATCGTAGTTAATCCTGCAACATTTATCTAAATATATGGATTATATCAATAATTTACCAATTGATTTCATCATCAAAATTCTAGATTTAATAATCTCCCCCTTTTTGATGATGACAGAGTTAACCTTAACTCCCCCTATCTATATATCATACTTGAGAAAAGTCAAACTTGAATTCACAACCTTGAATTCAAGCTTTAATCAATTTTAATTAAAAATTTCATGCATTGTGCATCATCATAGTTTCAAGTCAACAAGGTATTAAATGCACAATTTCATCATTTCATGCATGATAAAATGCTTTGGGCATAGCCTTACATCACCACTTGCATGATACATCATCTTGATATAACCTTAATGATACTTATATTATTGCATGGTAACATTCAAAAGTTCACAATATTAAAGAGAATCTGACATTGCATCATTGCATGGTAACATTCAAAAGTTCACAACATTAAAGAGTTCACAACATCAAAAGTTCACAACATTAAAGAGGATCCGTCAACTTCTCCCCCTTTGTCATTAAGAAAAAGGCATACATTAGCTAGTCAGGTGGTGGTAAATAAAAATGTCTAAACAGAGTATTAAGATATCGATGAATTTGCTGCAACTCAATTAAGATTTGATCTTGACGTAGTTCAAATCGATCCAGTTGAATTCATATGGTGTCGATAGATGAGGAGGGTGCTTGCTCTATTGGAGGTGTTGCCTCAAAGGGACAAGTAGGAGGAGATTGATTTTCCCTAAATATTAGTGTTTCAGGTTCTGGATCAAGTGGGGGGTGATTAGTCCTTCTAGGTAATCTAGTCCAAGTCCCATTTCTGACTATACATCTTAATCTTCTTAGCAGGTTTCTATTTATGATATTAAACCTATCTAGTTTCAAGATTTCTTCGTCAAGTGGAATGACTATGTTATGTCATGGATTAGTCCAATGATCAAGCCACCATATGAAAGCATCATATCTTTTTTCGATAGTTCAATCATGTTTTGTTGTATCAGGTAGCCAAAACAATTGTCATGTCCCTTTATAATCCAATACATCGTTCCTAATTCCATTTGGCTAACTTCATCATGATGATATTGTTTTGGAAGTATAATACTTATCAAGATGTGATGAAACAATTTGGTGTTGAAAGGTAGTAATTGTTTATAACTTTTTGGAAGGATAGACAAGTTTGGATTACCAAAAATGGTACCTAAAACTTCAGAATAAGTGATCGCAACTAATTCTTCATCCCATTATCCTATAAAGTAACAACCTCTCATTTTCTCAGAAATTCCTATGAGATTACAAATTACGCTATTCGTAATGGGTATGTGATGTCCTAAAAGATAAGTGGACACCATATCGTGTTCATCCACATGCAAGTTGTTGTAAAACAACCTAACAAGTATAAGATAAATATATTCACTTATTTGAAGAATTGGGAGGATATCTAAGTTAGCAAACTATTGAATTGGTTCCAAATTACTCAATTCCTCTATATCTACATATTTAACCTTATGAACATTTCTAGACTCAATGGTTGAGAATTTAAAGGCATATTGAGGAGAATCAAAGAGTAGAGAATCATAGGTTTCGTCTAATCTCCTTTTCCCTTTATCCCTTGAGGATCTTGTAGAAGTCATGGAGACTACATTTATCAAGAACAAATAAGAGGCAAGAATAAGTAATGCAATGAGAGAAACAATTTGGTTTAGGGATTACCTTAGTAGTTAAACCTTCTTATGATTACCAAGGGGGGTTTGAGATTGATCCTTGGTTTTGTAAAGGATGAGGGTTCTCTTGAGTTACTAGAGGGAGTAAGAGAAATTAGGGATTTAGGGTTGTTTAGAGAGGTATAGAGTGAGTTGGGGTCGGTTCTACCGCCGGCCCTAACTTGTGTTTATATAGGGCAAGTTGTGGGTGGTGGTACTGCTAGCTAGGTGGTGGTACCGCCTATAGGCAGTGAGCACTAGCAATGCCACCACCGGTGCTCTGTCTTGCTTTTAGTTTTCTAGCAGTTTATTTTTGAGATGCGGTGCAAACATTATGTAGTGCCAACGAGCAAGATCTTTATCATTATGTGGTGCACACACTTATTTACGTAAACATCATACCAGGTTATTGAAGTTATACTTTCGTAAGAGGAGAAAATTCATATGGCTCATCAAACATACTATAGATCCATGATTCAAATCTTTTCTCAAGTGAAGAAATAATAGTAAATGATCTCGAGAAAGAGGACTCAATTTAGAAAATCCAAAGGGAAAATTTTAATATACCTAATTCTCTTCTTATAAAATCAAATTGTTCCTCAATCAAGGGTTTTGTAAAAATATCAGCTAATTAATGTTTTGTATCAATAAATTCTAGAGATATATCATGGTTATTAACATGATCTCTTATAAAATGATACATAATATCAATATGTTTAGTTTTAGAGTGTTGAATAGGATTTTTTGTTAAGCATATTGCACTAGTGTTATCATATTTTATAGGTATGTTTTTTAGGTGAATTCCATAATCCTCTAAAGTGGTTTTTATCCATATAACTTGAGCACAGCATGCACCTATTGCTATATACTCAGCTTTGGTTGTAGATAATGCAATCGAGTTTTGTTTCTTGGAAAACCAAGAGACAAGTTTATGTCCTAAAAGTTGACATGTTTTAGATGTGCTTTTTCTATCTATTTGGCAGCCAAAAAATCGGCATCAACATAACCAAGTAATTCAAAGTTTCTAGATTTTGGATACCATAATCCTAGTTTAGGAGTTCTTTTTAGGTATCTAAAAATTCTTTTAACAGCTTTTAAGTGAGATTGCTTAGGGTTAGATTGAAACCTAGCACATAGTCTAACACTAAATATGATATCCGGTCTTGTTGCTGTAAGGTACAGTAAACTACCAATCATACCCCTATAGGTTTTTTGATCAAAACATTCTCCATTATTGTCCATATCTAATTTTGTGGAAGTGCTCATTGGTGTATTAATAACTTTAGCACTATCCATCTTGAATCGTTTGAGCAAATCTAATGTATATTTGGTTTGACTAAGAAAAAATTTATCACTTAATTGCTTGATTTATAATCCTAAGAAAAGGTTAATTCACCCATTAAGCTCATTTCAAACTCTTTACTCATACTTTTGGCAAACGATTCACACAAAGATTCACTTGAAGAATAAAAAATGATATCATCAACATATATTTGGATAATAAGAAATTTCTTATTATCCAAATATATGTTGATGATATCATTTTTTATTCTTCAAGTGAATCTTTGTGTGAATCGTTTGCCAAAAGTATGAGTAAAGAGTTTGAAATGAGCTTAATGGGTGAATTAACCTTTTCTTAGGATTATAAATCAAGCAATTAAGTGATAAATTTTTTCTTAGTCAAACCAAATATACATTAGATTTGCTCAAACGATTCAAGATGGATAGTGCTAAAGTTATTAATACACCAATGAGCACTTCCACAAAATTAGATATGGACAATAATGGAGAATGTTTTGATCAAAAAACCTATAGGGGTATGATTGGTAGTTTACTGTACCTTACAGCAACAAGACCGGATATCATATTTAGTGTTAGACTATGTGCTAGGTTTCAATCTAACCCTAAGCAATCTCACTTAAAAGCTGTTAAAAGAATTTTTAGATACCTAAAAAGAACTCCTAAACTAGGATTATGGTATCCAAAATCTAGAAACTTTGAATTACTTGGTTATGTTGATGCCGATTTTTTGGCTGCCAAATAGATAGAAAAAGCACATCTAAAACATGTCAACTTTTAGGACATAAACTTGTCTCTTGGTTTTCCAAGAAACAAAACTCGATTGCATTATCTACAACCAAAGCTGAGTATATAGCAATAGGTGCATGCTGTGCTCAAGTTATATGGATAAAAACCACTTTAGAGGATTATGGAATTCACCTAAAAAACATACCTATAAAATATGATAACACTAGTGCAATATGCTTAACAAAAAATCCTATTCAACACTCTAAAACTAAACATATTGATATTATGTATCATTTTATAAGAGATCATGTTAATAACCATGATATATCTCTAGAATTTATTGATACAAAACATTAATTAGCTGATATTTTTACAAAACCCTTGATTGAGGAACAATTTGATTTTATAAGAAGAGAATTAGATATATTAAAATTTTCCCTTTGGATTTTCTAAATTGAGTCCTCTTTCTCGAGATCATTTACTATTATTTCTTCACTTGAGAAAAGATTTGAATCATGGATCTATAGTATGTTTGATGAGCCATATGAATTTTCTCCTCTTACGAAAGTATAACTTCAATAACCTGGTATGATGTTTACGTAAATAAGTGTGTGCACCACATAATGATAAAGATCTTGCTCGTTGGCACTACATAATGTTTGCACCGCATCTCAAAAATAAACTGCTAGAAAACTAAAAGTAAGACAGAGCACCGGTGGTGGCATTGCTAGTGCTCACTGCCTATAGGCGGTACCACCACCTAGCTAGCAGTACCACCACCCACAACTTGCCCTATATAAACACAAGTTAGGGCCGGCGGTAGAACCGACCCCAACTCACTCTATACCTCTCTAAACAACCCTAAATCCCTAATTTCTCTTACTCCCTCTAGTAACTCAAGAGAACCCTCATCCTTTACAAAACCAAGGATCAATCTCAAACCCCCCTTGGTAATCATAAGAAGGTTTAACTACTAAGGTAATCCCTAAACCAAATTGTTTCTCTCATTGCATTACTTATTCTTGCCTCTTATTTGTTCTTGATAAATGTAGTCTCCATGACTTCTACAAGATCCTCAAGGGATAAAGGGAAAAGGAGATTAGACGAAACCTATGATTCTCTACTCTTTGATTCTCCTCAATATGCCTTTAAATTCTCAACCATTGAGTCTAGAAATGTTCATAAGGTTAAATATGTAGATATAGAGGAATTGAGTAATTTGGAACCAATTCAATAGTTTGCTAACTTAGATATCCTCCCAATTCTTCAAATAAGTGAATATATTTATCTTATACTTGTTAGGTTGTTTTACAACAACTTGCATGTGGATGAACACGATATGGTGTCCACTTATCTTTTAGGACATCACATACCCATTACGAATAGCGTAATTTGTAATCTCATAGGAATTTCTGAGAAAATGAGAGGTTGTTACTTTATAGGATAATGGGATGAAGAATTAGTTGCGATCACTTATTCTGAAGTTTTAGGTACCATTTTTGGTAATCCAAACTTGTCTATCCTTCCAAAAAGTTATAAACAATTACTACCTTTCAACACCAAATTGTTTCATCACATCTTGATAAGTATTATACTTCCAAAACAATATCATCATGATGAAGTTAGCCAAATGGAATTAGGAACGATGTATTGGATTATAAAGGGACATGACAATTGTTTTGGCTACCTGATACAACAAAACATGATTGAACTATCGAAAAAAGATATGATGCTTTCATATGGTGGCTTGATCATTGGACTAATCCATGACATAACATAGTCATTCCACTTGACGAAGAAATCTTGAAACTAGATAGGTTTAATATCATAAATAGAAACCTGCTAAGAAGATTAAGATGTATAGTCAGAAATGGGACTTGGACTAGATTACCTA